>JAWPHD010016477.1:0-49592 GCA_037043455.1 Cyrtodaria siliqua
TCCTAGTTGCACATATCGTTGCCGTGATCTGTTTGAATGATTTTTGGCAGCTGTTATGGCCCGTTAAAGGTTTTAGCGCACACATTTTGTCCGGACTAGTTTTCCTGAACCCCTGGCCGGACGAAACATTGCAGGGATGATCAGTACCAAGCTTGGTTGTGCATATCATCACCGTGTTACGGTTGAATGATTTTTGGCGGAGTTATGGCCCATTAAATGTTTTAGTGCACAAACATTGTCCGGACTAGTTCTCCTGAAACCCTGGCCGGATTTCAACGAAACTTTGCAGGGATGATCAGTACCAAGCATAGTTGCGCATATCATCGCCGTGTTCTGTTTAATGATTTTTGACAGAGTTATGGCCCTTTATACGGACTAGTTTTCCTGAACCCCCGGCTGGATTTCAGTGAACCTTTAAAGGAATGATCAGTACCAAGCCTAGTTGCGCATATCGATGTCGTGTTCCCCACCACAGACGCCTGTATAGACAGTAGAGCGATACAGGCCCTCTTGGGCCTCTTACAGTCGTTATTGACAAGATATTTGTCTCGTTCAGAATGAAATTTGTTTTCATTTATTGATTGTTATTATTGAGATATTGAAAGTATTGTCTACTGGTGCGTTAGTTGTTTGGTTCAGTATACATCGCGTTTCTAACGTTTCGGATCATCAACATAGTTGTAATCAACAACACTTTCGTGTCATATATATATATATATATATATATATATACTGAAACGCAAAACAAACGCAACTCGGGAATTTCCGCTACATATTGTATTTACTGCACACGTAATTCCACATAATATTCCAAAGAAATCCCAAGATGTTTTGTAAAAAAGGGAGTTCATAAATGTTGAAGTTTCTCTTTGAAAAACTGAGCCAGTTCAATATTGTATTTAACGTAAAGAGTTTGCAAAATCCTAAGTTTGCTCAAATGCTTGAGTCAAACGCGTACTCTGTCAATAATGAAACTTTGATGGAATATTTTTGCTGTATTATGTGTTGTTCAAGTATATTTTTCCGAAAGCAAAGGTCTTACGTAGCCATGTATCATTCGATTAACAACAGCATATTGCACATAAAATATATAGCGGAAATTCCCGAGTTGCGTTTCTTTTGCGTTTCAGTATATATATATAGACATTCCGCATATTTAGTATTTGTGATAATACTACGAACATCTTATACGTTCATGAGAACAGTCTTTTTCGACTTTCATCTGTGTATTCGCTTGTTTTTCTTGATAATTGTATATATATTTAACATATTTTAAAAGTTGCATTAAACTTATGTAAATGCAGTCACCGACATTGATTCTTTCCTGAGTGAGTCCCAACCACTAGGGTCATCTTGCGACAAGCACTGACTTTTGTATAGTCAATTGTCATTTGTTGCACTAATATTACCTTTTGACCTAAACGTTGACCCCTATATTATAAAAGATGAACAGTTTTAAAATCTTTTTTAAAAGTTTAACAAATACTATTTTATATTTAAGGATATTTCTTTTAAAAATAAAAACACCTTAAATTATTTTTGAACATGCTCACATTTTGCGTAATTAATAAATACTTGTAACTTGGCACCATCTTGGACGCCATCTTGGATATCTCTGTATGTCCTCAACTTAGGTCAAATTTAAATTCATTTATGTAAAGAAATCTTTCTTACAATTGTTTTGGTGTATACTAATGTGTGTTATTCCTAAAAGTGTTGTCCCAGTACTAACCTTTGTATAGTACATTGTTATTTGTTGCATTAATTTGACCTTTTGACCTAGATTTTGACCACTAAATTATAAAAGGTGAACATTTTTTTGAGGGAAAAATAATCCCTACTTTCATCTTGGATCTTGAATTGCAAAGTTAGTACCAACATTTCAGAGTTTATGCAGGTAGTCCAAGAAACTTCAGACCATGCCGAACATTTTGATATTAACATTTCAGAATTTATGCAGGTAGTCCAAGAAACTTCAGACCATGCCGAACATTTTGACAGTGCTTGTTATACCTCGGGTCCGGGTACCCACTTGCAAAATGCATCTTTTCAGCTCATTGTTGCTCTACTAGTGCTTGCAACAAATGCTGGGTGATTACATTTACAATCTGTGAAACTGGATGCTTGCAACAAGTACCAGGTGATTTCATTTACAATCTGTGAAACTGGATGCTTGCAACAAGTACCGGGTGATTTCATTTACAATCTGGGAAACTGTGTGCTTGCAACCAGTACTAGGTGATTTCATTTACAATCTGTGAAACTGTGTGCTTGCAACAAGTACCGGGTGATTTCATTTACAATCTGTGAAACTGGATGCTTGCAACAAGTACCGGGTGATTTCATTTACAATCTGTGAAACTGTGTGCTTGCAACCAGTACCGGGTGATTTCATTTACAATCTGTGAAACTGTGTGCTTGCAACCAGTACCGGGTGATTTCATTTACAATCTGTGAAACTGGATGCTTGCAACAAGTACCGGGTGATTTCATTTACAATCTGTGAAACTGGATGCTTGCAACAAGTACCGGGTGATTTCATTTACAATCTGTGAAACTGGATGCTTGCAACAAGTACCGGGTTATTTCATTTACAATCTGTGAAACTGGATGCTTGCAACAAGTACCGGGTGATTTCATTTACAATCTGTGAAACTGGATCAAGTACCGGGTGATTTCATTTACAATCTGTGAAACTGGATGCTTGCAACAAGTACCGGGTGATTTCATTTACAATCTGTGAAACTGGATGCTTGCAACAAGTACCGGGTGATTTCATTTACAATCTGTGAAACTGTGTGCTTGCAACCAGTACTAGGTGATTTCATTTACAATCTGTGAAACTGGATGCTTGCAACAAGTACCGGGTGATTTCATTTACAATCTGTGAAACTGGATGCTTGCAACAAGTACCGGATGATTTCATTTACAATCTGTGAAACTGGATGCTTGCAACAAGTACCGGGTGATTTCATTTACAATCTGTGAAACTGGATGCTTGCAACAAGTACCGGGTGATTTCATTTACAATCTGTGAAACTGGATGCTTGCAACAAGTACCGGGTGATTTCATTTACAATCTGTGAAACTGTGTGCTTGCAACCAGTACTAGGTGATTTCATTTACAATCTGTGAAACTGGATGCTTGCAACAAGTACCGGGTGCTTTCATTTACAATCTGTGAAACTGGATGCTTGCAACAAGTACCGGGTGATTTCATTTACAATCTGTGAAACTGGATGCTTGCAACAAGTACCGGGTGATTTCATTTACAATCTGTGAAACTGGGTGCTTGCAACAAGTACCGATGATTACATTTACAATCTGTGAAACTGGATGCTTGCAACAAGTGCCGGGTGATTTCATTTACAATCTGTGAAACTAGATGCTTGCAACAAGTACTGGGTGATTTCATTTACAACCTGTGAAACTGGGTGCTTGCAACAAATACCGGGTGATTTCATTTACAATCTGTGAAACTGATCGCTTGCAACAAGTACTTTGTGATTTCATTTACAATCTGTGAAACTGGATGCTTGCAACAAGTGCTGGGTGATTCATTTACAATCTGTGAAACTGGATGCTTGCAACGAGCACCGGGTGATTTCATTTACAAACTGTGAAACTGGGTGCTTGCAACAAGAACTGGGTGCTTTTATTTACAATCTGTGAAACTGGATGCTTGCAACAAATGCTGAGTGATTTTATTTACAATCCATGAAACTGGATGCTTGCAACAAATGTAGGGTGAGTTTATTTAAATCTGTGAAACTGGGAGCTTGCAACAAGTACTGGGTGATTTTATTTACAGTCTGTGAAACTGGATGCTCAAGTACTGGGTGATATTATTTACAGTCTGTGTAACTGGATGCTTGCAACAAGTTCAGGGTGAATTTATTTACAATCTGTGAAACTGGGCGCTTGCAACAAGTGCTTGCCGGGTGTTTCATTTACAATCTGTGAAACTGTGTGCTTGCAACCAGTACTAGGTGATTTTATTTACAATCTGTGAAACTGGATGCTTGCAACAAGTTCAGGGTGAGTTTATTTACAATCTGTGAAACTGGATGCTTGCAACAAGCACTGGGTGATTTCATATATAATCTGTGAAGCTGGGTGCTTACAACAAGAACTGGGTGATTTATTTACAATCTGTGAAACTGGATGCTTGCAACAAATTCAGGGTGAGTTTATTTACAATCTATGAAACTGGATGCTTGCAACAATAGCTGGGTGATTTTATTTACAATCTGTGAAACTGGATGCTTGCAACAAGTTGAGTTTATTTACAATCTGTGAAATTGGATGCTTTCAACAAGCACCGGGTGATTTCATTTACAATCTGTGAAACTTGGTGCTTGCAACAAGAACTTGGTGATTTTATTTACAATCTGTGAAACTGGTGCTTGCAACAAGAACTGGGTGATTTCATTTACAATCTGTGAAACTGGACGCTTGCAACAAGTTCAGGGTGAGTTTATTTACAACCTGTGCAACTGGATGCTTGCAACATGTTCAGGGTGAGTTTATTTACAACCTGTGCAACTGGATGCTTGCAACAAGTTCATGGTGAGTTTATTTACAATCTGTGCAACTGGATGCTTGCAACAAGTTCAGGGTGAGTTTATTTACAGTGCTTGCAACAAGTACTGGATGAGCCATCACTGTGTTTGTTGAACGCTTGTCAAAGTTAAGGCATTTACACTCTAAGATAGTGTTATATAGTTTTCAGCATGTACAACTGTGGGAGAATGTGACATATACCGAGGATAGCCACCACTGTTCTCACTCTTCTCATTGAATGCTTGTCATAGATGACATGTGTAAAGATAGTCATCTTTGTTGCAGCCTGTATATATGTGTATGATTGTGCCATATACTTGGATAGCCTCCACTGTTCTCACTGAATTCTTGTCAAATTTCGAGTGTAACGGTAGTTAACTTTGTTGCAGCCTGTGTATATGGGGATGAATGTGGCACATACCGAGGGCAGCCACCACTGTTCACACTGAATACTGGTCATAGGGCGTGTAAAGGTAGTTATCTTTGTTGCAGCCTGTATATATATGGGTGAATGTGGCACATACCGAGGGCACCCACCACTGTTCATAGTGCGTGTAAAGGTAGTTATCTTTGTTGCAGCCTGTATATATATGGGTGAATGTGTCACATACCGAGGGCAGCCACCACTGTTCACACTGAATACTGGTCATAGGGCGTGTAAAGGTAGTTATCTTTGTTGCAGCCTGTAATTATATGGGTGAATGTGGCACATACCGAGGGCAGCCACCACTGTTCACACTGAATACTGGTCATAGGGCGTGTAAAGGTAGTTATCTTTGTTGCAGCCTGTGTATATGGGGATGAATGTGGCACATACCGAGGGCAGCCACCACTGGTCACACTGAATACTGGTCATAGGGCGTGTAAAGGTAGTTATCTTTGTTGCAGCCTGTGTATATGGGGATGAATGTGGCACATACCGAGGGCAGCCACCACTGTTCACACTGAATACTGGTCATAGGGCGTGTAAATGTAGTTATCTTTGTTGCAGCCTGTATATATATGGGTGAATGTGGCACATACCGAGGGCAGCCACCACTGTTCAAACTGAATACTGGTCATGGGGCGTGTAAAGGTAGTTATCTTTGTTGCAGCCTGTATATATATGGGTGAATGTGGCACATACCGAGGGCAGCCACCACTGTTCATACAGAATACTGGCCATAGGGCGTGTAAAGGTAGTTATCTTTGTTGCAGCCTGTATATATATGGGTGAATGTGGCACATACCGAGGGCACCCACCACTGTTCATAGTGCGTGTAAGGGTAGTTATCTTTGTTGCAGCCTGTATATATATGGGTGAATGTGGCACATACCGCGGGCAGCCACCACTGTTCAAACTGAATACTGGTCATGGGGCGTGTAAAGGTAGTTTTCTTTGTTGCAGCCTGTATATATATGGGTGAATGTGGCACATACCGAGGGCACCCACCACTGTTCATAGTGCGTGTAAAGGTAGTTATCTTTGTTTCAGCCTGTATATATATGGGTGAGTGTGGCACATACCGAGGGCAGCCACCACTGTTCATACTGAATACTGGTCATGGGGCGTGTAAAGGTAGTTATCTTTGTTGCAGCCTGTATATATATGGGTGAATGTGGCACATACCGAGGGCACCCACCACTGTTCATAGTGCGTGTAAGGGTAGTTATCTTTGTTGCAGCCTGTATATATATGGGTGAATGTGGCACATACCGCGGGCAGCCACCACTGTTCAAACTGAATACTGGTCATGGGGCGTGTAAAGGTAGTTTTCTTTGTTGCAGCCTGTATATATATGGGTGAATGTGGCACATACCGAGGGCACCCACCACTGTTCATAGTGCGTGTAAAGGTAGTTATCTTTGTTGCAGCCTGTATATATATGGGTGAGTGTGGCACATACCGAGGGCAGCCACCACTGTTCATACTGAATACTGGTCATGGGGCGTGTAAAGGTAGTTATCTTTGTTGCAGCCTGTATATATATGGGTGAATGTGGCACATACCGAGGGCACCCACCACTGTTCATACTAAATACTGGTCATAGTGCGTGTAAAGGTAGTTATCTTTGTTGCAGCCTGTATATATATGGGTGAATGTGGCATACCGGGGATGACCACGAATGTTCACGCATAATGCTTGTCATAGTTAGAGTGTGTAAAGATAGTTATCCTTGTGGCTACCTGTATTTACATGGATGAATGTGGCACATACCGAGGGCAGCCACCAACCTTCTTACTAAATGCTGGTCATAGTTAGGGCGTGTAAAGGTGGTTATCCTTGTTGCTGCCGGTATATACATGGATGAATGTGCCATATACTGGGGGCAGCCATTACCGTTCTCACTGAATGCTGGTCATAGTTAAGGCGTGTAAAGTTAGTTTGTAACACACTGGGTGAGCCATCACTGTTCTCACACCGGAGTGGGATCTGCACGTGCTCGCCGCATTAGTAAGTTTGACTATTATACACATATGCGGATCCGGGATTTGAGGGGATGTCTGCCCGCAGGATCACAAGAGAAGTTTAGCTGGTCCTGATCTGGCATTTTACCTACAAGAGGATATATAAGCTTCCAAAAACAAGTTACTCTCATAACAATCTTTTTATTATATAGTCTACCTACTGACATTGAAATAGAACACAAAACAACAAATCAACTCATAACAACATTTATTTAACTTATATACCTTAATAAATGGGTTATAAATGTCAATAACGTTTACTTAACTCATATCCATTGAAAAGCACCAAGAAGAAATACCTTTTTTTTTAAAGGCTTTCACTAGCTGTTGAATTACCAAAATCTGTTTTTAGCAGGATAGTGAATCAGAATTAGAAAACGGGTTTTTGTATTCCATTGTTAGAAAATGCACAATGTCATACCAGGTATAGATTATTGATAGGTATATAATTATTTTAGTTCATGAAGTGTTTTACTTTATTTTCAGAAACCATGGTGGATGAAGCTGTTTGTGAATGTTGTTGTAATTAAAATGAGGGCTACACTTTATGCTTGTGTATTGTTATATTTGTTTGATTCCATTTCGGTTATATAATATGCGTCTTGAAACGTGTGACCTTTTATCATATACTAAAGGTAATATGTGTATTTCAATATGGGTGATACAACGATTGCTCTATAGTTTTTCTTACAGACTCGATTTAACATAACGCCAGTACTTATATATCTCCGCCCTATTGTTGATGTCGGAGTATATCGACAACATGTTTTATTATAATCAAGCTGCACATGCTATAGTTGATGTCGGAGTATACTGACTACATGTTTTATTATAATCAAGCTGCACATGCTATAGTTGATGTCGGAGTATACTGACTACATGTTTTATTATAATCAAGCTGCACATGCTATAGTTGATGTCGGAGTATACGGACTACATGTTTTATTATAATCAAGCTGCACATGATATTGATGATGTCGGAGCATATTGACAACATGTTTTATTATAATCAAGCTGCACATGCTATTGTTGATGTCGGAGCATATTGACAACATGTTTTATTATAATCAAGCTGCACATGCTATAGTTGATGTCGGAGTATACTGTCTACATGTTTTATTATAATCAAGCTGCACATGCTATTGTGGATGTCGGAGCATATTGACAACATGTTTTATTATAATCAAGCTGCACATGCTATTGTTGATGTCGGAGCATATTGACAACATGTTTTATTATAATCAAGCTGCACATGCTATAGTTGATGTCGGAGTATACTGTCTACATGTTTTATTATAATCAAGCTGCACATGCTATTGTGGATGTCGGAGCATATTGACAACATGTTTTATTATAATCAAGCTGCACATGCTATTGTTGATGTCGGAGCATATTGACAACATGTTTTATTATAATCAAGCTGCACATGCTATTGTTGATGTCGGAGCATATTGACAACATGTTTTATTATAATCAAGCTGCACATGCTATAGTTGATGTCGGAGTATACTGACTACATGTTTTATTATAATCAAGCTGCACATGCTTTTGTTGATGTCGGAGCATATTGACAACATGTTTTATTATAATCAAGCTGCACATGCTATTGTTGATGTCGGAGCATATTGACATGTTTTATTATAATCAAGCTGCACATGCTATTGTTGATGTCGGAGCATATTGACAACAGGTTTTATTATAATCACGTTGCACATGCTATAGTTGATGTCGGAGTATACTGACTACATGTTTTATTATAATCAAGCTGCACATGCTATTGTTGATGTCGGAGAATATTGACAACATGTTTTATTATAATCAAGCTGCACATGCTATTGTTGATGTCGGAGCATATTGACATGTTTTATTATAATCAAGATGCACATGCTATTGTTGATGTCGGAGCATATTGACATGTTTTATTATAATCAAGCTGCACATGCTATTGTTGATGTCGGAGCATATTGACAACATGTTTTATTATAATCAAGCTGCACATGCTATTGTTGATGTCGGAGTATATTGACAACAGGTTTTATTATAATCACGTTGCACATGCTATTGTTTGTTGGAGGTATTGTATTGGTTTGATTGGTTGAACACAACAACCTGTCTATTTTGTGAAGATAAGATAAAAAATTAAAGCCCTATCGTATAGCATATTTAACTTATCAAGGGCAATAACTCGAGTGTTACTGGTTCGACCTAGCTTGTCCAAGCTTTCATTGATATCAACAATCTGGCAGAGTTTGATAAAGATCGGATAAACAAGAATATCAGTAGAACCGACTGATGCTCGCCAAGTGGCAGTTTTGCACAAATGAAGTTATATCAGTTAAAGGGTAAACCTTCATAATAATAATCTTATGTAGGTCCATGTATTATTATATGACAGGAGAGATTTTCTTGGACAAAGGTCAAAAGCAATATCATACTGTTGTTGATTATCAATTAACCCTTTCGCCGCCAAATTTCAAGTGTCATCTGCTAACATTTGAATTAAAAAACTTTTGGTAATACGTTATATATAAAGTGTTATGGAAAACATTCTTACTGAGTGGCGAAATGTGTAAACCCTGATCAGCCTGAACCTCGTGTGCATTTTTGATCTGGGCCTACACTGGTCGTATATCAATGTTTGCAAAGTTCTGTGGCAGCGAAAGGGTTAAAAGAAGAATGACAGTTATAACATTCCAGACAATTGTCCAATATGTTATATAAAATAAATTAAGTGTACAAAGAGGGGTAATTCTGCATTTACTCATACTAAAATTAGTTCTTGCAAGCTGCACTTCCTCTCATTGCCCTCCATTATTATGTGGTTTCATTTAAGTCTCATTAGTAGTTTTCAGTTATGGTGTGAACACGTACATACCAGTTAAATTACAATGGTAATAGTTATAGATTTTGCATTCTGCACTTCCTAGATATGCCCTCTATCATTGTTGAATATTCTGGTCCCATAAGTAGTTTTCAAGTTATGCTCCACCGGGAAAATTTATAAGTATAAAATTACAAAGGGTAATAACTCTAATAGGAATGAAGAAAGAGTTATTGTTCTTGCACTCTGCACTTCCTATCAATGCCATCTATTATTGCGTTTAGTACCAATCCCTTAAGTAATTTTCAAGTTATGCTCCAGACGAGAAATATAAGTACAAATTTACAAAGGGTAATAACTCTAATTTAAATATAGTTGGATTTATGGTTCATGAACTCTGCAATTCCTTTCATTGTCCTCTATCACTGTGTGAATTGAATTGAATTGGGGTTTTAAGGTGCGTGCACCAACACATGAACTGTTATATGGCGCCTAACAGGCATGAACATGCCAGGTTCATCCTCCATGTACGTCGAGAAAAAATATGGAGAACGGGCCTAGAACTGTCTCACCCTGAACTGCAGAGTTGCTGCAAATTCTATTTTAGACACTCCCTTCACGCTGGTGCCGTTATAGTTTTTCTGCCACTGCTCTAGTGATATGAGCGAGATGGCATCTGAAACAATGCAGGGGTCATGATGAAGACCTTTAATGAGCATGAACAAAAAATGATAAAATGAACATGAATTTGGGGGGTTCTATCCCTCTGCCTTCCCCTCCAACGGGATCTGCAGTGGCCCTTTTCTTTGCCCCAGAACCACACGGGGCCTATCACTATGTCAAGTTTCATTCCAGTCCGATAAGCAGTTTTCAGGTTTTGCTCCGGACAAGAATAAAATTACAAAGGACAATAACTCTAATTTGAATGATAGTTTTTGAATGATAGTTATGATTATTGTAGTTTTAATGCTCTGGACATAATTATAAGTATAGAGTTTCAAAGGGCAATAACTCTAAACCAAATGAATATAGAGTTAGGATATTACTCTCCGCACTTCCTATTATTGCCCTGTATCAGAGTGATAAGTTTTGTTTGCAACTTGAAAACTACTTACGGGACTGTAATGAAACGTCACACAATGATAGAGGGCAATGAGGGTAAGTGCGGTTTACAAGAACCATAACTCTAACTTTAGTTTGAGTAAATACAAAATTATCCCTCTTTGTTCACTTAATTTAATTATTTTTATCAGAAATCTCTCTCTCTTCTGTAATGTAATGGATTGACATTTAATCGGTACGCAACAGTATGTTATTACTTTTATCATTTGTCAAAGAAAATCACTCATACCATATAACACACAGACCTACACAAATTTATTATAATGGACATGTTTAGCTCTCCTGTCGAGGACCAGCAGAGCTAATGGGATGGTGAGCTGTTTAGCCTCTGTCCTTTATCTGTAAGCTTTATTTTTTTTGATCCTCGAAACTATTTGGAGAATATAGTCGCCACTTAGTCCTTCCTTCTGCCCGAATATCTTGAAGCATGACTTGAAAACTGCTTATGCGACTCCGAACGAAACTTCCCACAATGATAGAGGGAGTTAAGTGGAAGGGAAGAGTGCAATGTTCTTATGCTCTGCACTACCCCACTGTGTGACCCATTAGTAAATTTTAAAGCTCCAAACCAGAATTACAAATATAAAATTTTAAACGGAAATGAATTCTAATTTGAATGAAGACAGAGCTATGAGCACTGCACTTCTCCTCATTGTCCTCCATCATTGTGCGAAGTTTCATTCCCGTTCCATTAGTCATTTTCGAGTTATGTTGCAGGCAAGAATTATAAGTATAACATTACAAAGGGCTTTTACTCTAATTTAAATGTTAATTGTTGATCATATATACAACCAAAAGTATATTTAAACATATGGATGAATAAGGAAGAAAATATGAAACACCAACTTGTATTATCTCAATATTTTATTATAAGTAAGCAGGTTTAAAGACAATGATACTGGATTAATAAATCAAGCTTATCGTTTAAAGGCCTAGTCCTCTTACAGCATAATTTGCGACTCCGCTGTGTTTTATTGGGCCTTATCAGGTAGTTTTATGCCACACACTAATCCCCTACTAGTTATATGGTGGGTGTGTTGGGTGGGGTGGGGTGGGGTGGGGGGGGGGGGAGGGGGCTTATCAGGTCATGTTATGCCACACACTAATCCCCTACTAATTATATGCTGGGTTTGGGGGTGGGCGGGTGTGGGGGGCCTTATCAGGTAGTGTTATGCCACACACTAATCCCCTACTAATTATATGCTGGGTTTGGGGTGTGGGTGAGGGTGGGTGGGGGCCTTATCTGGTAGCGTTATGCCACACACTAATCCCCTACTAATTATATGCTGGGTTTGGGTGTGTGGGGGAGGGGGGCTTATCAGGTAGTGTTATGCCACACACTAATCCCCTACTAATTATATGCTAGGTTTGGGGGTGGGTGGGTGGGGGGGGGGCCCTTATCAGGTAATGATATGTCACACAATTATTAATTACATGCTTGTTTTTTTGGGGTGGGGGTGGGGTGAGGGGGAGGTGGGTGGAGGTTGCAATTTCTGCACAGAAAGACTAGGCTTTTAACACTTGATAAATACTTCAAGAATGATATATAAAAATGTAAACAATTAATGAAAACATTGATGTAAATAATGACTACTACATTTATGGAAGACTAACTTGAAACACTGGCAAATGAGCCACATTCCGTCAAAATGTAAATAGAATCCATTGATAAAGTTATTGGTATAACACTATGTAAAGTTTGTCACAACCAACAATAACTAAAGTAACTTTATATATACTGAAAGGAAAAAGAAATGCGACACGGGAATTTCCGCTATATATTGTATATACTGCACACTTAATTCCATATATATTCCAAGGAAATCCCATGATGTTTTGTAAAAAAAAAAGTTGCAGTTTGAGAAAGGACACAACTGTGATGTTGTAGACATTTTAATCACAGTACACGTGGTAACAAGAAATTCATAAATGTTGAAGTTCCTCTTTGAAAAATTGAGCCAGTTCAGTACTGTATTTAACGTAAAAAGTTTGCAAAGTTTTGCATCCTAAGTTTGCTCACATGCTTGAGCCAAACGCATACTCTGTCAATAATGAAACCTTGATGGAATACTATTTGCTGTGTTATTTGTTGTTTTAGTCTTTTTTCTGAAAGAAAAGATCTTATGTAGCCATGTACCATTCGATTAACAGCAGCATATCGTACATACAATATCTTGCTGAAATTCCCGTGTCGCGTTTCTTTTTCCTTTCAGTCTATATATAAGACGGAGGCATTTTTCTAATTTTACATAAAACATTAAAAAAATGTCTCGAAATCATAAAGCTACTTCTGCAATATAAATAGATCTTTTGTCATTAATTAAAGTTTCGATTCATAAAAAGTTTGTTTCAAATAAAATTCTGAAAAAGTTCAGATTATTTAACAAGTTCAATATGTTTTCAAAACAATCTACAAATCTGTTTATCAATGACTACATCTATCTGTTTGATTTATAGCGGGATTTGCAGTGGTTGTATTCTACTCCGGCAACCACACTTCTGATTTCAATAGTAAACCTAGTTTATTATTAATGAACATAGCACAACATCATCCGACAAATTTTTAACATAAAAAAAAGCATATATAAGCGACGCTATTTGAAAAAATAAAAATATGCAACAACCAGATTATTTGAATTATACAAGGGGTATGGTGCATGTCTTTTTCTTGAAAGATCTAAAAACATTATATCAATCAAAATGTGGTGTTAGCATAGTGTTATTGGGGTCTAAAAAAATCACCAGGTTGTAGAGGAAATATGGATTAAAATGCTTACATTACCACTGTTGTGTATTAATGAACTGAATTGGGTTTTAAGGTACACCAACACATGAAAGTTTTTATTATATACTTCCCAGTGAAATAGTGGATTGTATGGTTAGAATAAATCTTATATTCTCGTTGTTTATATTTCCACAGTGAGAATATAAGAACTTCTATTCTCACTGCTTCTATTCTCACTGCCGGAAAAAATGGAACTACCTTTTTTCTACATTTGCTTATAAGTCATAATTTGTGTCAAAGTTTAGAACTATATTCTATGTGCACTAAATGTATGTAAATCGCCTCATGCGCTGGTGTTTCTATATTTATCCGCGAATACGTTAAATGGGAACTGTCGGAACGAAACGTATTTCCTGTTTGAAACAGTTTGGTAGTATTGCATCATAAAAAGTATCTAATAAATAAAATATTTGTTGGTTGCGCATATAGGATTTATTTTCATCAAGAAATGATAAAACTTATATTTTCACTAGTGCTTTATATTCACTCCAAACCAACAAATATCTCTATATATGGAGCCTAACATGCATGAACATGATATGGCATTATTATATGGCACCGAAATCTGGAATGTGAGAAACTGGAATCGACAAACTAAAAGGGTGTTCCACAGAACACTTGTGTTGCCTGTCATGTGCTTATTTCAGTAAGGACAATGTAACTATGAAGTTTGAAGACAGGGGGTGATGAATTCCTTGATGAGTTAAGGAGCAGAACTTTTGAAAATGTTAAACTTTATGAAAATGGTCATAACTCTGCATTGGATAATTGATAAGGAAGAATTGTATAAAGTTTAGTAATGACCATAGGCCAATATTTTGCCAATGAGCTAGGATTAGGTTGCAGGTTAAGGTTTTATGAAAAAGAGACGTAACTCTGCTGAAATGAAAGTCGGAGTTATTGGACATGTCAACGGCATCGACTAATTGATAGGTCAATATTCTGCCAAGTTAAGAGCCAGATTAGGTTGTAGGTTTACGTTTTATGAAAAGGGGCATAACTCCTCCCCTGAAATGAAAGGCAGAGTTACTGGGCATGTGTAACAACATTCCTTTGCGTAATATGAAGAAGTGTGTGAAGTTTCATGAGAATAAGTCAAATACTTTTCAAGTTGTGAGCAGTTATGAGCTTGGTTAATTTGCAGGTTAGTTTTATGAAAAGGGACATACCTCTGCCAATATGAACGTCAGAGTTATTGGACATGTGTAATGACATTCCTTGATGTTGATGTTTCATGAGCATAGGTGAAATATTTTCAAGTTATGGCCAGTTATGAGCTTGGTTAGGTTGCAGGTTCGAGATTTATGGAAGGGTCACAACTCCGCCAAAATGCATGCGATACAAAGACACCTTTGATAAGGGCTTTGTACATGAAAAAGTTCTTTTATGACAATGTCATTTCATTAACTTTCTTTTATATATCGAGGTATAACTTGTAAAATTGAAAGACAACAGCTTGGAATGAATGACGTGGAATCAGTAATCTTTTAAAATTCATCGTGTTTACTATGTTCTTTCTTAACATTAGCATGTTCATCACTTTCTTTCTCATCATCCACTATAACATCACCTACACCTCCATCAGGAATGCTATCAGGTTGTTCTTGTGATATTTTAATGTTATCAGGTTGTTTGTGTGACGATGGTTTAATGTTATCAGGTTGTTTGTGTGATGATGGTTTAATGTTATCAGGTTGTTTGTGTGATGCTTGTTTAATGTTATCAGGATGTTCATGTGATGCTTGTTTAATGTTTTCAGTCTGTCCATGTGATGATGGTTTAATGCTATCAGCATCTGGAACTTTTTCTTTAGAAGAACCTTCTTTTTGATCAGTTTCCATGTCAGTTTTTACTTTATCGCTCAGATTCTCGTCTTTTATTTCTACTTTTTCATCTTTAGTATTTTCCATTTTTGATTTTTCATTGAGATTTTCTCGTTTATTATCCAATCCATCCTCTTCCATGTTTTTATCCAATTCTGCATTTGTTCTTAGAAGTTCATCATTGCTGTCTAATTCGTTGACTTTTGCGTGGAAGCAGTGAGGAAACCTTGTCACTAGATCGTCCATGTTGAAAGCATACATCTCCGGCCAGGACAGGTTAGAATCTCCATCTTTGTTTATCATGGACCACATCTGGTAAAGAGGAGGTTTTGATGTGAATATTAAGTATATTTATTACATTTCTATGGGTGAAAGATTGGGATTTCTGAGTGAAAGAATATTTACAATCGCTCAATATGAATAATTCTATATGGCTAATTCCAAACACAAAAATAACTATGACGTTGAAAGCGGGGTATAACAAGGCGAATTATCATTCTAGGATATCAGTCAACATTTATCAAACATAATGATAATTTCATATATTTACTTTTCACAGAAATATAATTATTTGTGGTAGGTTTGTTTAAAAACAATATGCTCAAATATTGCAGAGCAATATACGTCGCTTACCAGGCATATTTTTAGTAAGAGTGACCTTGACTATAAATGCAATCTCAAACTGGCTTTTCATATAAGCCACCTTCACATCTTCACACCAAGTTTCAGGCCAATATCTCATTCCTAAGTAAAGTTAATGATCAGAAACAGTTATTCTATTTTTAGTAACAGTGACCTTGACTCAAGTGACCCCAAATGCAATCCCATGCTTCCTTTTCATATAAGCTACCTACACAAAGTTTAATTCCAATATCTCATTCCTAACTAAAGTTAATGAGCGGAAACTTTTTTTCTATTTTTAGTAACAGTGACCTTGACCCCAGTGGTCTCAAATCATATTCGCTACCTACACACCAAGTTTCGGGCCAATACGTCATTCCTAACTGAAGTTATTGAGCAGAAACCTTTTTTTTCTATTTTTAGTAACAGCTATTTTTAGTAACAGCGACCTTGACCCCAGTGACCCCAACTGCAATCCCAAGCTTCCTTTTCAAATACATGTAAGCTACCTACCAAAAAGTTTCATTCCAGTATCTCATTCCTTACTAAAGTCAATGAGTGGAAAACAATTTTCTATTTCAATAATGTATTTTGTGTATTTTTTACAATTTCTGTTGCTACAGAAACTAAAATGTTTGACATAGTAATGAAACAAAATGATGTGCATTCCATTTTCCTAGATACAAAGTTCCATTAAACTATCTAGAGCATTCCTTTTGCTATCAAAGGATCCATATATTTTGTGTATTTTTACGATTTCCATTGCCATATTTTTTGTCAAATCAACAAATTAAAATAATGTGCATATATAATCCCCTCATTGCCCTAGAAGTAGCAGGAGCTATCAACATGCCAAGTTTCATAAAAAATATTTTAAATATTTTTCTCATTATCACAGGATCCATATTCAGAGCCTTCCCCAGGTTTTTTTTAAGGGATAGTGGCATTTAGAGCGCGTGAGGTTGGGGGTGGGTGCGGGAGGGGGCTACCATTTTTTTTGATTATTTTTTTTTTGGAAAAAGATGATACACTCAACTTTATACATCGGTCAGATATGTCATTAATTAACACTAGGAAATGAATGTTTTGACCCACTTTTAAGGGATCGCGGCAGGGTTTTAAAGGGTCGCGGTCAGATTAAGGGATCGCGGCATGTCTTTTTCAAAAGTTTAGGGATCACGGCGCCGCTACGCTATAAATGGCTGGGGAAGGCCCTGATATTTGTGGGACTGACTGACACACGGACGCATGGGGAGCAAACCTAAAGTCCCCTCTAGTGACACACTGGGAACTAATTAGGGCAAGAAAATTTGTATCTGAGTTACTCGTCCTTCGCAATATTTAAATGGCCAAATTGATAAATTGTTAAAGAATTTATCTGAATTTCTACTCGTCCTGAATCAATCAGCACTCGTCATAGCGAGCGGATGAGTGGAATTTTCGTGCCCTGCTAATAAAGGTCAACTCAAAGAATAAAGCCTATGAAGATTTGTATTGAAGGCAGTACAAACCTGACTTACCTTCTGTGCATCCTTTCTATTGTCACAGATACAGTTCTTCAGGAAGTCTACTAAACTCACAACTTCAAGTCCCACAAATGGTGCCAGAAAATGGGTTCTTAAATGACACACAAGATCTTAGGTATGAATTTTGAAACTAATGAACTTGAAAATGCAGATTCAAAATTTATTTTGGTAATTACTCTAAGGCTTATTTTCACTTATAAAAAATAAAATAAGTGTTTGTTTGGCATATTTACTATAACATTAAATATTGTCCTTCACTATTCATTGATAATTGCTGTTGACGATGTTTATCTGTCTTGCACTTATTTATCATTACCAAGCTCCCAAGGCATGTTACTGTTGGTTCGATAGCAATGGCATGGAATAGAATGGGAAATAAATGTAAATAAGAATTGATTCACAAACGTCTGCGTCTATGAGATTTTGAATGGCAAATCTGTGAATGGCAAATCTGTGAATGGCAAATTTACAATACAGCGCTTCATGGAATTTGCCATTCACTACTAGCAATTAAAACTGCATGAAAATGATGCCAGCAATTTTCCAATCATTTCTTAAATGAGCTCAGAGATGCATTTGCTTGGTATCTTGGTAATAGTTTTCTAAGAGTAAAAACAATTCCTTTTTTTTTTTGCATCAAAAAATCTTAAATAAAACGACACAAGAAGCTTTTTAAAATTAACATATTGGACAACAAAAAAAAAAAGATACAAGCAGTGATAAAATGAAAGAAGTAATAAAAGGTGGTAATGTAAATTAACAAAGTGCAAAAAGTAATTCAAGGTAACTCATATTGACCTCCTTTTCAATGAAACATACCGATGTCATTGTAGTTGTTAACATGTGCGCAGTTTGAAAGCTTTATGGCTTCCGGTGTCTGAGAAATGGACCTAAAAACAACTTAAATGTAAAACCTTTTCGGGACGGACAAACTGATGAACGACGGGTAACACTATATTCCCACCCCACATTCGTGGTAGGGCATGAAAGGTATTGATTTAATTCAGTTTAATTAATGCATAGATACTAGACCGGTCTTCATCCAATCGCATTTTAATGTAAGCCTGAACAGGTATCAGTTTGTTGTCAAACTGATGTCGGACTGTAAACAAAGAAATCAAACTCGGTATGGTAATTTAACGGCAGATTATTTATCTGTATATTTCTGTAATGGACAACTTAAATGTTTCAAGCTATCGTATAAATAATAAGTATTAAAGACTTTTTACTTTATGCAATTCTGATGATTTTGATGGTTTTTACAATTTGGAAATTTGATAAGCGGAATTAAATATATAGAGTTTCCCAATCTGCAAACACATCGTAAGAGTCAGTGGAGAAAGTACCAATGCCAGTGTTGCTGTATGTATAAAGTCAGCCACATCCTTCATATTGAAAAATACCTCTAATTAAGGTTGTTATTGTTTTTGTTTTTTTGCAATAAATAAAAGTAGATATAAAAGTTGAAAAGGAAATGTAGCATTCAAGGACCACAGTCAACCAAAAATCCAGTCTCATTAAAATCAGACCCTTTATCACGCTGCGATACTCTACGCTACTAAGGATCTGCCAACACTGCATTGGAGGTTACGTCTGATTGACCTTACGATTAGCCAAACAGATTTCAGCCTATAAAATTGCTTGGTATAGACTGCTTCACTGCGCATGTCGTGTTACAGTAAAACGCTGTGGAGACAGTAAAACGCTGTGTAGCAGTCTATGCTCGGTACTGAAAGAGACAATGTCTGTAACTTTTAGCTTATAACCACAAAATAATAACACACCAACCATTATTGAATATTGACTGCAAAAAACACAAGATTATTTGACGGAAATCAATAGCGGTACAAATATTTTTACCGGTAGGGATATGTGGGATTGAACCCACACTAAAATTGCACTCGTGGGTCAATAGTCGACTTCGCTATCAACTGAGTTAAGCGGGTCAGATGTACTATGACTTACTATTTAGAATACCTAATGTCATAATAATTTCGGTGGAATATATATTTTTTAAAACACATGACATCGCCCATGATTTTCTTTGTATTATTGATGTAAAACATGCCATTTAGTGCATTTCTTTGAATTTATCATGCAATCCACAGTAATAACACACGAAGACTTTATCTTTATCTTTATTCAGATATAGATCTGTGTTTTATGTGGATTTTCGTTCACTTGAACGTCACCTGAAGTGCACAAGAAATTTTTTTTTGCCTGAATTTAGTTGATCTTCTCATGAATATTGATTAAATGAAAGGTCGATCTGACGTGACCTCCATGGCAGTGTTGTCAGTTCCTATAGCGGAGTGTATCAAAGCGTAACTAGGATAGGATTTTAATGCAATTGCCAAAAAACACACACCGAAACAAGCAATTATCACAAAGATGAATAAAAGGCAAGATATAACATCCCAACCATAAAAGGGTCGACAATAGTGCTACTGCCTTGAAACTTTCAGTGGCAAAAAGATATCCCTGCCAGGTTATATTCTATAACAAACAACAAATGAGGCAGCATTAATGGACAATACAAGTCATGAGAATGATCTTTGAGAGGAAATTATAAAGGGAAGAAACTATTATAAACACAATCACTAGAACAGTTCGAGAGAGTTATGCATCTTTTATATAAATAAAAAAAAATTACGCTGCCATATAATTAACTTAACATTTCTAGCCATCATTCCATCTTAGATTTTGCATTAAGTCGAATGTAATTAAAAACAGTCAGGGAGGTATGTTCCTTTGAAGTTTCATTTAAGTTTTATTTAAATCTGCCTGTAAGTTTTGGAGGGGTACAGTAGCACTTGCAAGAAAATCACAGAAAGGTTTACATGTATCACACGCCACCACGTAAGCTCTGATAGAGATAACAAGAGCTGTCAGAGGACAGTGCAGCTCGATTATTCGAATTTTCGAATAAGAAATGATAAACCCGGCATACCATCAGAAAAGAAAAGTGAATATCAAGGGGCGAGCTGGATGTGTCAAGAAGGAAAACATTGGAATTTTCATTAAATCAAGGGCCACAATTTTTCTGTGATGACACGGAGGTAATTTCATATTAACCCTTTCAAAGGATACATAATGCAAATTTTATAAGTCGAAAATTTGAAGAAAATATGTTAAAAGTATATGTAAATGCATTTGAACTTTGACCCCTTTGTGACCTTGACCTTTCATCCAATGATCTTGAACTCAATAGATACGATCATCGTCCCATTTATAATAAAGTATGTAAGTTTGATGATGATTCAATAAAAAATGTTGAAGTTATTTATTTGTTAAGAAATGCAGACATAAACATTAACCTGATGCTAAGAGCCTATCAACACATACATGTAATTGCAAATTGTGACTATGAACTTTGACCTACGGACCCTATCAGATCAACAGTCAAGCTAAAAATATCAAATTATTTGTAAAGGTTGACCCAGAAGCTAGGTTCACAAAGTTATGACGCAGGGGCTATGTCAACAGGGGGTGGGGAAGGAGACCGGGCTATATGCTGGTTGGGTGGTTATATCCATCTGTTCATGCCCAGTAGGTGTATATATGGTTATAGGGTGGGGATCTCAACAGTTTAGAAGTTATGACCCAGGGGCTATGTCCTGG
Organism: Cyrtodaria siliqua; assembly: GCA_037043455.1. Lineage (NCBI taxonomy): Eukaryota > Metazoa > Mollusca > Bivalvia > Adapedonta > Hiatellidae > Cyrtodaria > Cyrtodaria siliqua. Next base: position 21,331 of record JAWPHD010016477.1, read on the forward strand.
GGTGGGGAAGGAGTCCGGGGTATATGCTGGTTGGGTGGTTGTATCCGTCTGTTTGTGCCCAGTAAGTGTACATATGGTTATCGGGTGGGGATCTCAAAAAAAAATGTAATGACCTCTTGTGACCCCCGGGGCAGGTCCAATTCTGACCCCAGGGTTTTTCCTATATACTTCTATGTAAAAATGAAATTTCAGGGTCCATAATTTTGTGAAAATGAATGGAAGAGTTATGGGGATTGTTGGATAAGGTAAAGAATTTGATGTGAAACATTAGTTTAAAATTTTAATGCAAGAACTTGAGTAGTTTTGAAGTTATAAATCTACTGCACAAAAACTTTAAGGTAAAGACAAGACAATCAAAGGGCCATAACTTTGTCAAAATGAAAGGTAGAGTTATGGGGATTGATGGATAAGGTGCAGAATTTGATGGGAAACATTATTATAAAGTTTTAATGCAATAGCTTGAGTAGTTTTGAAGTTATAAATCTATTGCACAAAAACTTTAAGGTGAAGCTGGGAACGCTGATGCCATGGCGAGTAGGATAGCTCTCACTATTGTTTGAAAAAAATGCATAATTTCCGGGGTTTTTCATTGTTTTTTTAAAGAATATGTTTTATCCTAAGCAATGAGTTAGCAAAATATATGTCAGGTGGGTAAGTGGAGTACAAGTTGGCAGTGATTGAGGTGGGGGTGAAGTTGGAACGGGTATAGTTTTTCGACCGTAACTGCATCAATAGGGATCTAATTTCTGGTATAGACTACATGAATAACACTTACTTTCTACATTAACCAACACTCTTAAACACTTAGAGTTTTATCACCTAATCCTGATATTTTTATTATTTTGGAAACTCCAACGTTTGCCATCTAATTTTAATATGCACGCAATGTCCAGCAAGCAGATTCACTATTTAACGCAAGAACTGTCACCCAGATCACAATCTCATCTTCTTACCAGTTTTGTCTTCTTTAGTGCTCGCTTTTACAGGGTTATATAAATATGCAAAAATTGAAATCACTATACCATTAGGTGGTGACAATGGATTTCCCCCCAAAAAGTCAAGAAGATTTCCCCATAATTGTTTGTATTGCTAACCTTTATATTGCTTATAACGAAAGCTCTCTGAACTTATTTTAATCACTCTCGATGTCTTCCTGTGTAGAACGGTTCTACCAATAGTAAGCAAATGCAGATAAAGTGTATTGCTCATTGAAACAACACATATGGTCAAACCCACAATTTGTTATCATGGGTCCAACGGTCTACCACTAGACCACAGTGCTCCTAAGTCAACCAATCTTGCTGTTTGTATATTAATGCTCACCTGAGCTGCTGATTGGCTGAAGCCAATTTGTAGTCACCGAGTGGTTTCAGAGGAGTTCCTACATCAACGCCATCGCAGTCTGACATGTTGAACCACCAGAGATGCGAGAACCAGAGATTCACGGCGAGATTACGTCCGGAAGGAGAAGACACTTGATGGTACCATCTGGTGAGAGTAAAAATATCATTATGAATAGTTACACAGGTGACAATCCTGTTTTACAAAATCATGTACAAGACCGATGAAAATCTACACACTTTCAGGCATATAAAACAAAACAAACATACAAGTGTCTTTTCTAGCTCTTCCTTAATGTAGTTTAATTTCGGATACAAAATTCCTAAACATCATGTTCACGAGCTAGAGCTATAATGAAGGGCAACAACTCTGTAACACGTGCATTGTCAAACTTTGTTTGTTTGTTTGAATGATGTTTTACGCCATTGTTAGCACATGTTAGGTCATAATACAACGCATTGATTTTTTTTGTGGTAGACTGAGACCACCCCATTTTTCCTGGGTAGAACCAGTATATATACCGCCATCCATAAAAATCAACACTTTCTCACTTGACAAGTCAATCCCCAAGTGGGATTCGAACCTGCAGTGGTATTTTATTGAAACAAAAGTTCAAATCATACTGAGTAAAAATAGGATTTATATGCTGAAAGTTGCTCGTTTAATTTACATTCAGGGGAGCATGCATTTTTAGTGAACAGAAATATTATAACCTCACTTAAAAAAACAAAAAAGCATCAATAAATGCCACTAAACAACATTTTATTTTCTCAACTTTTTAACCAATGAAGAGAAATAACCCTCACTCCACCTTACTTGTATGGTATGTAGAGACAATCGCCCTTTGTTACGTTGACTTGTTTCCAGGGAGCAGCCATTAATCCGGGGAACTGATGCGGATCAACAGCATCTACATCTACCAGACTGTATGATCCATTCTGCATGAAACCCTCTGCCTCCACCAGATGTTGATGTATCTGTAATTCAGGATTGATCCATGAACAAGAAAGTTATGCTTAATAAGAGGCCCAGGAGAGCCTGTGGATGCTCTATTGTCTAACATGGGGTCATCATTAAAAAAAACGGTTTGCAGTGCTCAAACCTATCCATTATAAAGGCAGATAACCAACATTTGTTTTTAACATTTAGGAGACTTTTTTCTTTTTAGGATCGCAATGCAATGGTATATATAGAAGATATTTGTTTGTTTGGAGTGAATATAGGATTTTCATTGAGAAGTGAGAAAACTTAATCTTCACGTCAAATGCTTTATTTAGAATGAGTGAAAATAAACAAATTTCCTCACTTTGAGATGAAAATAAATCCTATATTCACGACAAACCAACAAATATTCTATTTATTATATACTCACAACCTTTAAACTTATGCTGAAAAAACATAATGCGCCAAAACAATTACGTCAATAATGTCAACAGCGGCATTACGTCATTTTCGGAAACATAAGGTTTTATTTTAATGATGATTTCTATTTCACTGGAAGGTTTATAATAAAATTATTGTATTGTTAATTTTCTTTTTCATTATATTATTATAAATGAATCTTAACTGCAAACATAACAGTAATGAGAAAGATTGTATATATTGATAGGACACTATGTTTTGTAGTTCTAAGGCTTTCACAGATGGTCAGAGGACTCAGTAAAATAAATAAAACAAGAGGTCAATGACCTTGAAGCTCTACTGATTGATTTTGATTTCAGGAAGTAGTCGCTACAAACTTGTTTTTTGAAAATTTATTTTTAGCCGTGGCGGCAATCTTGAATTTCCGGCCGACCTGAAATTTTGCTAGGATCAATTAGACATCAAGAGCAACATTCCTGTGAAGTTTCATGAAAATCCGTCAAGTAGTTTCAGAGGAGTAGTCGCTACAAGTTTTCATTATATAACACTATGTAAACAAAGATGGCCACTGGCAGCCATGTTTAACGTCGAATCAAAACTATGTTCGACTAGGATCAACATCATGTCATGCTGATCAGTTTAGAAAAAGTCCCATATCAATATCACTAATAGTTTTCAAGAAGTAGTCGCTACAAACTTGTTTTTTGAAAATCTATTTTTAGCCCTGGCGGCCATCTTGAATTTCCGGCCGATCTAAAGTTTTGCTAGGATCAATTAGACATCAAGAGCAACATTCGTGTGAAGTTTCATGAAAATCCGTCAAGTAGTTTCAGAGGAGTAGTCGCTATAAGTTTTCATTATATAACTCTATGTAAACAAAGATGGCCAATGGCAGCCATGTTTAATGTCGAATCAAAACGATTTTTGACAAGGACCAATATCATGTCATGCTGATCATTTTAGAAAAAGTCCCATATCAATATATCTTATAGTTTTCAAGAAGTAGTCGCTACAAACTTGTTTTTTGAAAATCTATTTTTAGCCGTGGCGGCCATCTTGAATATCCGTCCGACCTGAAATTTTGCTAGGATCAATTAGACATCAAGAGCAACATTCCTGTGAAGTTTCATGAAAATCCGTCAAGTAGTTTCAGAGGAGTAGTCGCTACAAGTTTTCATTATATAACACTATGTAAACAAAGATGGCCACTGGCAGCCATGTTTAACGTCGAATCAAAACGATTTTTGACAAGGACCAATATCATGTCATGCTGATCATTTTAGAAAAAGTCCCATATCAATATATCTTATAGTTTTCAAGAAGTAGTTGCTACAAACTTGTATTTTAACAAGAGGTCAATGACCTTGAAGCTCTACTGATTGATTTTGATTTCAGGAAGTAGTCGCTACAGATTTGTTTTTTGAAAAATTATTTTTAGCCGTGGCGGCCATCTTGAATTTCCGGCCGACCTGAAATTTTGCTAGGATCAATTAGACATCAAGAGCAACATTCCTGTGAAGTTTCATGAAAATCCGTCAAGTAGTTTCAGAGGAGTAGTCGCTACAAGTTTTCATTATATAACTCTATGTAAACAAAGATGGCCACTGGCAGCCATGTTTAACGTCGAATCAAAATAATGTTCGACTCTGATAACCATCATGTCATGCTGATCATTTTACAAAAAGTCCCATATCAATATCACTTATAGTTTTCAAGATGTAGTCGCTACAAACTTCTTTTTTAACAAGAGGTCAATGACCTTGAAGCTCTACTGATAGATTTTTGATAGCTAGGTCAACATTCCCGTGAAGTTTCATGAAAATCCATCAAGTAGTTTCATAGGAGTAGTTGCTACAAGTTTTCATTATATAACTCTATGTAAACAAAGATGGCCGCTGGCGGCCATGTTTAATGTCAAATCAAAATAATTTTTGACAAGGATCAACATCATGTCATACTGATCATTTGAGAAAAAGTCCCATATCAATATCGCTTATAGTTTTAAAGAAGTAGTCGCTACAAACTTGTTTTTTGAAAATCTATTTTTAGCCGAGGCGGCCATCTTGAATTTCCGGCCGACCTGAAATTCTGCTAGGATCAATTAGACATCAAGAGCAACATTCCTGTGAAGTTTCATGAAAATCTGTCAAGTAGTTTCAGAGGAGTAGTCGCTACAAATTTTCATTATATAACTGTATGTAAACAAAGATGGCCACTGGCAGCCATGTTTAACGTCGAATCAAAATAATGTTCGACTCATATAACCATCATGTCATGCTGATCATTTTAGAAAAAGTCCCATATCAATCTCTCACAGTTTTCAAGAAGTAGTCGCTAAAAATTTATTTATTTTAAATCTATTTTTAGCTGTGGCGGCCATCTTGAATTTACGGCCAGCCTGAAATTTTGCTAGGATCAATAAGACATCAAGAGCAACATTCCTGTGAAGTTTCATGAACCTCCGTCAAGTAGTTTCAGAGGAGTAGTCGCTACAAGTTTTTACTATATAACTCTATGTAACAAAGATGGCCACTGGCAGCCATGTTTAACGTCGAATCAAAATAATGTTTGACTAGGATCAACATCATGTCATGCTGATCATTTTAGAAAAAGTCCCATATCAATATCACTTATAGTTTTCAAGAAGTATTCGCAACAAACTTATTTTTTAAAAATCTATTTTTAGCTGTGGCGGCCATCTTGAATTTCTGGCCGATCTGAAATTTTGCTAGGATCAATTAGACATCAACAGCAACATTCCTGTAAAGTTTCATGAAAATCCACCATGTAGTTTCAGAGGAGTAGGCGCTACAAGTTTTTACTATATAACTCTATGTAAACAAAGATGGCCACTGGCAGCCATGTTTAACGTCGAATCAAAATGATTTTTGACAAGGACCAACATCATGTCATGCTGATCATTATAGAAAAAGTCCCATATCAATATCACTTATAGTTTTCAAGAAGTAGTTGCTACAAACTTGTATTTTAAAATTCTATTTTTAGCTTTGGCGGCCATCTTGGATTTCACATCAACATGAATTTTTGCTAGGATCAACTAGACTTCATGGGCAACATTTCTGTAAAGTTTTATGAATATCCATCTAGTAGTTTCAGAGGAGTAGTCGCTACAAATAAAAGTTAACGGACAGACAGACAGACGGACAGACGGACGACGCACCACGGCATAAGCTCCGCTGATCTCTGATCAGTTGAGCTAAAAAGGTCCTACCTACCCTACCTACCTACCTACCTACCTACCTACATGTACCTACCTACCTACCTACCCACTAAAACATTTCGGCTTGGAGCACAGACAACCAATACTTTTTTAAGGATGGCCTGGCTCTCATAAATGTTGGGGTGTATAGGGTGAGGGGTTGGGGCGTAAGCCAAAGCCAATGACTGAACACAAACATGAATGAAGATTAAGCTCAGCGAGAAGATTACAATGTCATATCCTGGTCAAATCCGTAAAGGAAATACCAGGTCAGGCATTAATCTGTCATCATTGCTTCTCGGTAAAATTATTTACTCGATTCACTTATACAAAAAAAAAAAAAGTGTATTTTCTTTAGCCTGACGGAACTTTTTTTTCTTTACCTACCTACCCTATTCTTTTAGGGCTATTCCATTAAAACATACCCGGGAAGGCAATTTAATAAACATCTATGGGTGAACCATATTTTTAGAAATTTGGTTCTTTACCTTCAATTTTGCATCAATGAGTAAGTTCAATTTCAAAAGTGCCTGCCTGGGTTAATGAAATAGCCATTAGACCAAAAAACTATGTTCATTTCCTTTTTTTTTTTTGGCACTGACACAAAGTTGTTTTCTTTTCCCAGAAATAAATATATATATAATTACCTACCCCATGCTTCTCTAGCTGCTAGGGGAAATACGAAGTTTATTTTTATAAATATTAATGTAGGGCCAGGATGGGAAGTTATTTCACCACTAGATTCAATGTAATAGTAGTATAGTAGTATAAGTGTTTATTTATCCTCGCCCTTTTGGAACAAGTCCTTTTGGCAGCATTTCTAAGAAGATTATGGTTGCGAGAGAGTCCAGGCCTGGAATTCACCAACCATTCTTGAACTATTCTTAGACTTGAACTCAAGTACTCAAATTTCGTTCACAAATATTTCCATGACCTTCAAAGATAACAAATTGTATGAAGTTGCTATTTATTAGTATTTATCAAACTTACACATAGCAGCTTGAAATGAATGTTTATACTTTAAACTTATAGAATTTTTGTGAATGAAATTTGCATACTTGGGCTTAAGTCTAAGAATATTCTCAAGAATAGTTGGTGAATTCCAGGCCTGGAGTAGAAGGCAACATCCCTCGTCCAGACGTTTAGTGTAGATCAGCAGTAGTAGAGTGAGATTCTATGCTGTCTATTGCTCGACAAGAACTGGATAAAACCTTAACAATCAATTAAAAACATCTTTACTAGAAAAATGGAACACAGATTCTAACTATTTCAATTTGGAATGTTATGGAAAACCGCAAACTCATTTTATAACTATGTTATGTCAGTTACTGCATGTGTCTGAAATGATGTGTAGGAACAATGAATTTATTGAATGCTAGGGAGGTCTGTGGGGCATGCTCCCTCGATTTAAAAAATAAAAGAAAAAAAGAACAGTGCTAGTCATGGGTTTTGACATTTATTTTTTTCAATGATGTGCCTACAGTGCCTAAAGGCAGCTACGTCACTGGTTTTTGACATCATTTGCTGAGATAGTCTGTCAGTATTTGTGCAAGTATTTTGAGTTGATGAGCTATTATTTTTTACCGAAACATGATGAAGAAAAAACAAAGAAATAAGAAATTCTAAAACATCCATCCAGTTTGAAATAACCAGCAGAGAAATAATTTCCAGCAGAAATATCACATTTCTGATCTTTAGTAATCTCCCTTGCTTCATGCAAGTAATGTAATTTATCATTTTGGTATTGTTCTGATGTGGCCTAGTGGATAGCTTGGTGGACTTAAAACTGAAGGACCCCGTTTCAAGCCTCACTGGGGCACTGAGTTTTGTTAGTGTGTTCTTGAGCAAGACAATTTACCTTAGCCTCGTCCATCTGATTGGGACGTAAACTGGGCAATTCCATGCATCGGAGTCTATCCTCAAAGCAGATTTAAGAACCATAGGAATGCATGTATATTCATTAGAAAGAGTAATGGATGTTCCCAAATTCTTATGTTATTAAATGTATACTTCCTATCTCCCTGGAACAGCTCTGAACTAGAACTATCACTGAAGGTGATGAAAACCCCAGCTTTAAATTCGTAGTAAAAAAAAGTCCATAATTCTGTAATAAATTAAGCAATCAACAATGGGTGATATAGAAAGACATAAGGTCATCAGTTGTTATGTGTATATGAAGTTTGAGAACAACCCATAAAAAACTGTTGAGGAATACAAGTGATACAAATCTGCAACGTGACGCAATGTGGGAAATATGTTTTACGCGATGGGACACGATGGTACAGACAGCATGATTCCTATATAGCCCCCACTTCACTTTATGAAATCGGGGGCATAATAACATAATGTGTTGTTGAGCTGTAAATCTACATTCAATTGATGTATTATTCCCTGTGTGCATATACATAAGGTTGTTTAGATTACCATATTACAGCGCTTGATATAGAGGGACCGAGGGAGATATTTTCAGTATCTCAAAAACACTGGTTATTAAACTATATATTACATAATTTAAAATGATATTTTATAAATATTTCTAATGATTCACGCCTTTTCACACCAGTTTGCACGAGAACGCCAAGATGATGTTACGTCATCCAAGACGACGTTACGTCATATAAACAAAACAAGTGGAACCGGAACTCTTCGTTAATTTCCGTAATCGTTATTTCCTAGTGGCGGAATCTGACGAAGACGTCCGTAAAACAATCGGAACGTCATTTGGCATTCCTGCCACTGACGGAAAAGGCCGAGCAATGTTCCGTATTGGGAAGTAGAGCAAACGAGTAGAAATGGCTTTTCTATTCCCAGTATTTCCTATACAAATCACAGACAAATATGTAATATCTCAAGTTTTGAATTCCCATGCATTTGCCCAAAAAAATAGTTTTCATGTCCTTTTTTAATATCAATTTTAAACACTGTTCTATAGGAGCTGCTCAGAGAGAAGATTACAATGTCATGTCTTGGTCAAATCTTTGTGGTAACACAAGAGGAAATACCAAGTCAGGCATTAGTGTTTCATCATAGCAGTCATCTAGAAATTGTCTTGCAATATTCCAGTAACCTTAAAGTAAATATCCTGCCAACTACAGCCAAATGTTACCACATATGTACATTTCTAAATCTATTGATGATAATGTAGATATATAACTTACATATTTTCAGAATCCAAACTCTATAGACACAATATAAATGACTTTAACCAGCCAGACCAAAACTGGAGCGTCGAATTAAGAGTTACAACTCGTAATTCATTTCACGCATAATCAATCACGGGTATTTTGCAAAACAGTGAATATATAAACCTGTATGTTTATTGGGCACATATACATTCTTATATGACCTGGACACAGTTTTGAGAAATGGTGTTGTAGTGTAATTTTACCTTATTTGGCAGATTAGTTTCTTCAAGAAATGCAGAACAATCAGGAGAAACAGAAATAGGGACCTTAAGAATTTCAAAAGGACTTCTATATGCCCCGGTTTAAATACCCCCGATGCTAATGCATAAGGGCCGTGTTTATATGAAGCCTCTTTAATCAGAAAACCAAATCTGTAATTAGGTATAGGATAACTCTCCCTCAAGTCGGACTTGCCCCTGATTCGGACATTATATCTTTCTCAACTGGAAACGGTCAATAACCGTTACTATGAAAGGGAGGCAATCAAATGAATATCTTTCACTCAAAACAACAAGAATTACCTGAATCTATATTGATTTCGCCAGTTACTTTTATAGTCCGACTCAAGGGCAATTATATGTTCGACTTTGGGGCATGTCTAAATTTTTCTGCCCTAAAGTCGGACACTGAATTAAGGAACATATGCTCGAACATTTTACACAAGAAGACATCTAAAATATGTAATTTTTGTGAGAAAATTTATATACATACATAAAGAAAAATACGGACATTTTTTTTATTTGAGCTTATGGCAACATGGAGGCAGTTTTTATGACCCACTATTGAATTTGCCAAAAAATGTCTGCCTCAAGGGCGATTGTTGTTGAGTGTGAAAAGTATGAAGCAATCCTCTCAAATGTGCTGGTACTGCTAAACAGTTGACATCGAACGATACATTAAACACTGAAGAAGAAACCAGACAGTTTCAGCAAGCAGGAGCATGAACATTAACATACACAGGTGCCAAGAACCAATGACCTGTCCGGCTCAGGGGCAAATTACCCTAATAAAATTAAAAAATGCTAGAAAGCATGCTGTGACATAGTTTAACTCTAAAATGCTTAAAATCAATGTGAGTCTTTGTACGGTAACTTCAAATATAGCACTGGTGATTTCATTTTCCTTAGAAAACCAGAAGGGTGTTCCACGGAACACTTGTGGCATCTGCCATGGTTAGGTTTCAAGTTAAAGTTTTATGAAAAGGGGCATAACTCTGCTAAAATGAAAGTCAGAGTTATTGAACATGTTTAACAACATTCCTTGAGTTAAGATGAAGATGTGTGTGAAGTTTCATGAACATAGGTCAAATACTTTTCAAGTCATGGCCAAAGACTTGAAGGTTAAAGTATGCCGGACGGTCGACAACGTACAAAGTAATCCCAAAGAGTCTGTCATGTTACGTAGGCAACACAAAAGGTGGTTGGGGGATGAGAGGGGTGACGGGCACTTATTAGTGTAGGGGGAGCATTTCGACAGGAGAATACCATTTGTTTTATTAAATCAGACCTTGTCGATCAGCACAAACTGCTTGTCGCCGTCCAGCTGACATATAATGTTGTCAAAGGGGTCGTAATGTAGGACGGACTTGGTGTTGCCTCCGCTTAACCACATGACGGCCTCATGGAGGTGGTCCTGGTAACCACCACATTGTAGAGTGAACGGCACTTGAACGTCATCTGGAAAAAAAAATCGTATGAAATACTGAAATTAATTTTTCATTTACATAAAAAATTGTATTACCTTTAATAATTATAGTGCTACTGTCAGTTTTATAACTTCATAAATCTAAAATACTAGTGTTGAAGATGTACATTTTAAATTCAAGACATGTTATATATTTAGATTTGCTCAAGGGTCATCTATGACCTATTGCAAATTATGTATGCAACTATGTACGGTTAATTGGGGATGGCCTCGACCCCAACAGACATTTGACGATTAATAAAAGCTACTTCTTCTATGCATAAGCAAAGTTTTTCATATTAACAACACAAGGTAATTAAGTGCATCAGTTCTAACAGCAGTTCTCATGAAATGAAACTGAAATGAATAATTTGGCATAGTTCGCAAAGTATTATTATATTCTATTGATTTGACCGTATTTGCGAGTTTTGGACTGGAAAATGTGAGTTGAAATTGCAATAGCTGGCAAAATTTTGCGAGTCGTTTTAAAGTTAAGAAAATCGCTTTATAAATGTATGACTTCACGAGTTCCCAAGTTTCCAAATAATAACTAACAGGTGAAACAAAAGATTCCCTGGTCTACTTTAGATGTTGTTCAACAACATTAGCACAGCACGCGTTATTAGCAACACCGTCGTCAAGGTAATATTTTATTCTAATGAGCTTTTATTTTTAGTGTGCACAAGATAGACTGTGCCGCATTTTATCGATCTTGCATGCCACTGTTTTACGTACAAAAAATGGTAATCAGTGATACTGTTTAGCAAATTTTTGTCGAAGTCCTGCTAACATGGACGGAAAAAAAGGATTTTATTCTGCAAAAAATAGCTCTGTGAAAATAACGTACTGATTTCATAGTAATGGCCAGTAGATTTCCAATTTGGGGTGTTGAAATTTTATGCCCTGGCCAAAGTTTGCGAGTGCATAATTATTTTTATTTCTACCCCTGGACAGTGTATACGTCTAAAAGTTTCATTTTATCTTTTAATAAGCACTCAGTGCTCACAAAATAGGATAGCCCCAAGTCCGGGGCCTGTCAAAATCTGGTTCGGGCTTGTCCCTTTTTGCCATATTTTACTATATAATTAATTTAGGGCCTGTTCAGGGCCTGCCTGTCAAAAATATTTTCCGTGAGCACTGGCATGGTCAGCTCTTAATATCAGTCTAAATTTAGATAGCGACTGTTGAGTACCTTGCATGACCTTTGGTAGCGTATGTACCAGATATACATCTTTGCTGGCATATAAATCCAGATACTGGAGCAGTCTCATCTGTCTGACACGTTCATTCCTGTCCTCCTTTCTTCCTAGTTCCACTCCCACATCCTCTAAACCGAATCTTGATCTGCAAGAAGAATTGAATTGAATTGGATTTTATAGTCGCACCAACAGCTAAGGTCATATGGCGACTTTCCAGCTTCCACTGGTGGAGGAAGACCCCAGGTGCCACTCCGAGCAATTTTCGTGCACGGGCGGGCACCTGGGTAGAACCACCGACGTTCCACAAGCCAGCTGGATAGCTTCCTCACATAAAGATTCCTAGGCCCCTGAGGGATCGAACCTACAGCGGTGAGGGGCAAGTGACTGCAAGTCAGAGACTCTAACCACTCGGCCATGGACGCCCCTCTGCAAGAAGACAAAACAATGGATAACAAATGTAAAAAGTCTTTATATTGAATTATAAAGTTATAATACATAACAATACTTTCCAGGTTTAGTTATAGGTTATAAAATTATTCCCTTCTATAATATTGCACAATAGGACTCAATCTAAATCAGTGTATTAATCAGCCAACCATGCAGCCGTCTTTTGCACGGCCGTTTTTGAAAAATCGCGGCCAATATTTTGGGGAGTGGGTGGGGTAAAAAAAATAAAAAAAATTCTCTTAACTTTCTCAATATTGTTATGTTTTGTATACATTTAAAGAAGAAATATGACATAAAATGTACTTTTTTCACCTTTATCTGTAAAAATAAATTACCCCAGAGACACCTACTTGTCGCGAATTGGTGCGTAGCACAAATTATTTTGCACACGGTCACCATTTGCATATTTGCACACTCAGTTCTTGAATTTCTGCCCAATACACTGATCTAAATTATCTAGTATGTTCTAAAAATACGTTGAAACTATCAATGATTTTGGACAAACAGTTCATTGCTGACATGCAGTACAATATGTAACATACATGTAGGAAATAGGTATATTATATGGTACATCATCTTGAGAGGTTTACACAATATACATGTATGTATGAAGTCACCGAGATTTAACCCAGATTTATTCATTACCAAACCCTGGCATGTATTTTACTTGTTGTTTGTTTGAACGGTGTTTTACATCATTTTTAGCACATTTAAGGCCATATATGACGTTCAATTTTTTTGTGGTAGAGGCAGACCACCCCATTTTTCCTGGGTAGAACTAGAACTGTATACCTCCCGCCATCCGTAAGAATCAACACTTTCTCACTTACAAATTGAGCTCCCAGCGGGTTTCGAGCCCAAAACGGTGAGAGGCGAGAAGGTTTACAACGCAATGCCGCTAACCCCTTGACCACGGAGGCACTTTAACATGTATTAACATACATGCCCAGTTGGATCAGCACATGATTATAAATTTTAACGCCTAGCCAGACTTTCATCGCCAGGGATGAACTTGTAGCAAGGCCAAATTGATAGCAAAGGGACGTTGTGAGTGTGACATTGAATTTTTGATAATGTTATTCATGTTAATGTCCTACGTTCATGCGTGACACCAATGGTGGACAGCCACTCACTTTCTGATCAATCAATATAAATAGAGTGGATGGTCTTTTTGTGTGTGTGTTTGTGGTAGGGGTGAGGGTGATGTACAAGGGAGGAGGGGCCTTTGGGTGTTACTTTTTATTGATTATATGACGATGTCCTCTAGTTCTAGCAATGGAAGGCAAGTGGCAGTCTTTCGCCATAGTCCACTTTTCAGAAAGTAATGCCAAACATACGTAGAGCTGGTTCATACATTGTGGGTCAGTAGAGACAACAAAAAAAACTGGCCTACCTCAAATATTTATCCGTCCAGTCTTCAAATGCTCCATACCGGGTCGTATTTAACACATTTTTCATCAACAATGGCTTTCCTGGATTAACAAAATGGTGGAAGAATACAGATGGTGGTGGGAACTTTCCTCCAAGAACTGTGGCTCCTCCTGAAGGTGGTTTATGGTCCCCTAGTTTCTTTAATGCAACAGCATTGTTTGTAGTAATGAATATAATTGCAACAAAAAGGTCAATATAATGCAAAGACTGATCACTCAGTTTCGTCATAATTCTAGATTCACAACGATGTCAGAAGAAATAAATTTACTAGAAGGAAGGCATGCACTTTGAAATTATCTCCAACTCGACTTGAAACTAAAAATAGTCTCGAGTGGGTCACAGACGCTTTATCGTCGTTTTCATTAGCCTACCGTAGTTGCATACTTATGAAGTTGATTTAAATAATTGAAAATTTACTTTTCCGGTGATTTAAAATGTATTTTTACCGCGATTTTGTCTCCGTGTTTACAAAATGTGACTCACTCATGGAGGCTGCCATCTTGTTTTTGTGGAATGCTGGGATATCATTATCGCGCTGATCACATGACCGAGACAGACAGAAAATCCTAGATTTCATTGGAAAATTGGTAATTTTCGAATGTTTATAGATGTATTGTCTACTTTCAGTCATTCATAATTGGTTTGCATGTACAGCCAATTATGCTGACTGTGTTTGTAATAATATTTGTTTATTTGTTATAAAGTTCTGCCAGGCCCATCATGCAGATTTGCCATTTTCTCATGGCAGCCATTTTTATACATGAGGTTAAGAAAAAATAGAGTGAAATGGACATATATTTTAGCCATTATTACTAAATTGGTTATTCGGTTAAGCTCGTAAATCATTTACGACATTTTTTGCAGCTAGAGCTTTTGCACACATGCGAAATTGGTCGTGGCGACATTTAGTACGTTCACAGTTTCCTAGTGCGGAGTGTATAATGAAATGTTTTAATGTTTAAAATCTGTACTTTTGTTTTCTGAACCATTCAGTTTAATGGTTTTAAATGTACGCGGCTGTTGCATCTCCATTTGACAACATTTGCGACCATTAACCTACAATTTGTGTTGTAATGATAAATCAAAAATCATACTTGCCAGCTGTTCCAATTTACGTTGGACAGATCCGATTTTTCACTCTCTTTTTTTTTTTTTCTGTTCCGAATTCGCCAATAATAATGTGTTCCGATTTTGGCACAGCTACTGCTATTTAATTATGATAGTATCAGGGAGTATGTTATAGGGAGGAGAAACGGGTTCATAAACGCTCTAGTTTATCGATTTATGTTGTCGCGCTAGAACGCCGCCATTTACTATTTTATCGATACAGGTAAATTGATTGTAAGCGCGTTATATTTGAAAAGTTAAAATTTCAGCCTACATCTCAAATTTAGGCAGTTTTTACAGCCTCTTTTTACGGCTTTCTGTTATAATCAACATCACGAAATTACATTCTTGACAAAGATAAATATTTCTACTATTCACTTTTTGTTATTATTAATGCCTAATATAACCCATACTTCGTATCTCGTTTGCAATAGCTCCACACCATTTTTAATTCTATAAAATTAAAAATTAAGCTGATATCTCAAAAGGCACATTTTCATCACCCCTTTTTAGGCTTTGTCTTATAATCACCACCATGAAATTACCTTCTTGACAAAGATAAATATCTTTACTATTCACTTTTTGTTATTATTAATGCCTAAATAACCCGTAGTCTCGTATCTCGTTTGCAATAGCTATACACTGTCACCATTTTTTATTTGGCGCAGAGTGGCGCCATCTTTGTTACACGGAACCGTCTGGTAAAATGTGCTTTTAAACATGCAAACAAATACACGCTCTGTATCAGAGGACACAATGTGAATAAATAATACTTATGTTTACATTTAGCACCTTTATTGAGTTTGTAAGTGTAATAATTTAAAAGAATTTGCTGTTTTTCACACACTCGCGAAACAACCGGAAGTAGTCATTTTCACGGAGTAGTGAAACACATGCACGACAACATAAATCGGCAAAACGAGCCCGTTTCTCCTCCCTATAACGTACTCCCTGATAGTATAAAGTACATATATATGTCATTATCAGATATAGGGTAATAAATAACGTCCGCCACTCATCGTGTATATTTCCATATATATTTGATTATTAAAAAAACAAAAACAAGTGGTTATTTACTCTTTGTTTGTATATATTGAAAAAAACAACGACTAGGAATATCTCATTAAAGAGGCACTTCCTATATCTACGTGTTTTTTAATGTAAAATATTAAATACTCAATATTACTGCATTTATATGTATACAAAGCTATGTTATGAGTATTATAAGAAGAAACATGGTTCATATTCCAGTTCTGTAAATTATTAATTATGATCAAAACAATATCTTGAATAAAATGCTGCCCAGCCGTTTATTCCTGCCGGAGAACTACGTGTTTTTAGGATTTTCTCGGACATGCACAATGCGATCCAGTTGAACGAAAACAAACTATTCGGGGCAGTTCCGATAGTAAACGAATCGATCGGAACTCTTCGCCAAAACTCTTCGCCAATCCGACGAGGCCGTTCCGATTTTAAACGAATAAGATCGGAAAATCTCCGCAATCGGCTTGTCTAAAACAATTACGAATACAATTTAAAAAATCCGATCTTTTCAATCCTGTTTCTTCCCAGCAAAACACATATTACGTCGGGTGAAATTATTGCCATTTACCTTTTTCATAGTCCTCTTTATGATTAAGTAAAGTTTATATCAATTGGTGGACAAAAATATATAGGTATTCAGCCTCTTTAAACAGTATTTTGAAAAAAAAATTGCATGAAATGTCAACGTTTTTTAGAAGCCCTTTTGTGACATTTTTAAAGTGTGTAAATTAACATTTTAAAAGGTATTTTTGGATAAAATGACTGATTGAAGCTGTGAGTATAATATTAAAGTAAACTAAAACAACAAAAATATTTCTAATAGGTTATTTAGCAAAGAGATATTCAAAATTAGCTTCGAAAAAATGTTATCGCCCATTGTGGTTCCATTCCGGTCAAAGACGATCGAAAAAATTACACTCCTCTCTGAGTGAGTGCACTAATCAAACAGTAAATGGTTTCAACTCTAAAAATAGGTATCCTTTATTAGCTCTACTGATCAAAGACCAGCAGAGCTTATGCCGTGGTGCGGTGTCCGTCAGCTGTCTGTCAGTCCGTAAACTTTTTTTGCTGTGACTACATCTCTGAAACTACTGGATGGATTTTCTTGAAACTTTACAGGAATGTTGCCAATGACGTCTAGTTGATCCTAGCAATTGATGTGAAATCCAAGATGTCTGCCAAAGCTAAAAATAGAGTTTTAAAAAACAAGTTTTTAGCAATTACTTCTTGAAAACTATAAGTGATATTGTTATGGGACTTTTTCTTAAATGATCAGCATGATATGATGTTGGTCCTTGTTGAAAATCGTTTTGATTCAATGTTAAACATGGCTGCCCCATCTTTGTTTACATAGAGTTATAAATATAGTAAAAACTTGTAGCGACTACTCCTATAAAACTAATTAACAGATGTGCGTGAAACTTCACAGGAATGTTGCTCTTGATGTTTTATTTGATCCTAGCAACATTTCATATTGGTCGGAAATTCAAGATGGCCACAACTGCTAAAAATAGATTTTTAAAAAACAAGTTTGTAGAGACTACTTTTTGAAAACTATAAGTAATACTGATATTTAGACTTTTCCTAAAATGATGATGTTGGTCCTTGTCGAAAATCATGATGTTGGTCTTTGTCGGAAATCATTTTGATTCAGTGTTAAACATGGCTGCCAGCGGCCACCTTTGTTTACAGGTATGAAAGCACCAATTATTTTCCCCATAGACACCAATGTTAAAATGTCACATATTAATGATTTGCTGCAAATTCAACTCAAGTATGGATAATGCAGCAGTGTAATGTTCATATAGAAAACTATTTTTCCACTTGAAAAATCACCAGAAAACGTGGGGTCACAAGACATGTAAGAAAGTTCTTGTTTGATTACTAAACAGGTCAAGGGTACAGCTGTTTTTATTGATCGACTGTTTTCATTGCTCACAAAGTGTAAGCATAGAGTCGAAATTTCGAAAATGTTCATCAGTGATCCAGTAAAACCAATTAATACGCTTCTTATACATATAACCACAAAATCGAATAGAAATGGGCAGTTTTCCCCTACTTATAATGCCCATTTCCATCGAAAAAGGAGGGATTACTTTTTATTATAGGAACTACATTCGACTACACCTCGGAGGTTTACATGTAATTGGTGGTGGTAAACCTATAAGAGGAGAAAACATGTTCAGATGTTTCTTAAATGAGGAGTTTGTGTTGTCATTTTCATAACAAGCTTAAAAACACTTACTTCATGCAAATCGAATGATTATTTGCAGAGATATGGTCTTGTGAATACCAAGGACAATAGTCTGAAATCGACAAAAGTCAGAGATATTTTTTTAAATTTTACACTATCTGATTTGTCATACCAAACGGCATTTCTTGTCCATACACCATATTAAATAGATCAAATGTTTAGAACATTCAATGGACATAAATAAAGTAGGCATTTTAGGTACAATTAGGACGATGAAAAGGCCAATTTATGTCGATTTTCATGCCAAAATTGATTTTTCAGTAAAATTTTTCAAAATTGGAGGTACCATATCTGATTATAGTAGCGAATACGAGCTTAATAATGCCAAAAATACCGCTAAAATCAGAATTGATACTAGCTGAACGCTACCAAGTCGAGTTTGAATGATAAGGAATAATATTTTATCTTTTACACAAATCTTCATTTTTCACAGTATCCTACTTTAGGGGGGTAGGGGAAAGATTTAGTGGTTTCATGCCTACCAAAGCTGTTGTCATGCAAATTTAATTCATGAAAACATGTTGCAAACATGCAACCCTACATGTTGATACCAAAAAGACATAGTTCAACTGCAAACACTTCACCAATACGTCATTTTAAACAAGAAAAAAAAAAGAAACTCAAAATTACGGCTTTTATAGACAAAATTGGACTAAAAACGCTCAAAACCTATGTAATAAACTATGGAAAACTTATTTCTGAGCTTATTTTACCAATTGTAATCGGAAAAGTGTCCCTAGGTACGAATCTGAGCGAGTCCTAATTACTGCACGCATCTCTTATAGGTATGAAAGCACCAATTATTTTCCCCATAGACACCAATGTTAAAGTGTCACATATTAATGATTTGCTGCAAATTCAACTCAAGTATGGATAATGCAGCAATGTAATGTTCATATAGAAAACTATTTTTCCACTTGAAAAATCACCAGAAAACGTGGGGTCACAAGACATGTAAGAAAGTTCTTGTTTGATTACTAAACAGGTCAAGGGTACAGCTGTTTTTATTGATCGACTGTTTTCATTGCTCACAAAGTGTAAGCATAGAGTCGAAATTTCGAAAATGTTCATCAGTGATCCAGTAAAACCTATTAATACGCTTCTTATACATATAACCACAAAATCGAATAGAAATGGGCAGTTTTCCCCTACTTATAATGCCCATTTCCATCGAAAAAGGAGGGATTACTTTTTATTATAGGAACTACATTCGACTACACCTCGGAGGTTTACATGTAATTGGTGGTGGTAAACCTTACATAGAGTTATATAATAAAAAGTTGTAGCATATACTCCTCTACAACTACTTAACAGATTTTCATGAAACTTCACAGGAATGTTGCTCTTGAAGTCTTATTGATCCTAGTAAAATTTCAGGTCGTTGGAAATTCAAGATGGCCACCATGGCCAAAAATAGATTTTTAAAAAACAAGATTGTAGCGACTACTTCTTGAAAACTGTAAGTGATATTGATATGGGACTTTTTCTAAAATAATCAGCATAACGATGTTGGTCCTCGTCAAAATTGTTTTGATTCGACAATAAACATGGCTGTTTACATAGTTATATAGTTAAAACTTGTAGCGACTACTCCTCTGAAACTACTTAACAGATATTCATGAAGCTTCACAGGAATGTTGCTCTGGATGTCTAGTTGATCCTAAAAAAATTTAAGGTCGTCCAGAAATTCAAGATGGCCACCATGGCTAAAAATAGATTTTTAAAAAGCAAATTTGTAGCGTCTAGTACTTCTTGAAATCTATAAGTGATATTGATATGGGACTTTTTCTAAAATGATCTGCATGACATGATGTTGGTCTTTGTTGAAAACTATTTTGATTTGACATTAAACATGGTGGCCATCTTTGTTTATCTAGAGTTATATATAAAAACTTGTAACGATTACTGTGAAACTACTTGACAGATTTTCATGAAACTTCACAGGAATGCTGATCTAGCTTTCAAAACCTATCAGTCTAGGCTTGCGTTAAACCATTCGCCAAATCGCCATAGGCGAAAAGAAACCGGAACTGGATAATGAAAATCTTAAGAAATACATAGCAAATTCGTCAGATATCGGCGGTCTGGCGAATCCAAATTTCCGACCGATTTTGTCTAAAAAAATCTCGGAAAATCCCGAATTCTAATATACGACATCTTTGACTGTTTATAAGCCAATATCCAGCTGGGTGTTGTTAGCTAATTAGCGACAATCAATTTGGACCTGTAACTAAGTATCGCAGTGTTTATTGAAAACCGCTGTCAAATTGTTGTAAACAGACGCCGCCCACTGTTCCGCCTCTCGCTGTCAATCAACTAGTTTGTGTCCTGCGCTCAATATTATCCAATATTTGATTGCGTTATCAAGCCGGGTAAAACATCAAATAAAGCGGCGCCCTCTTATGGCCAAAATGGCTGATCAAAACAGAAAGTGCATGAAGTGTGACATTGTTCGTTTAAGAATTAATCAGCCAGAGATGCTCTGTTTAAAGGCAGACGGTCTTTTTGAACTTCACGGTCTTTTTGAACTTCACGATCACTGGTAAATGTGGAATGCCCACTAATTAGTTGTACACACAGTTGCGTAAACTGGAACAATGGCAAGTGTGAACGTGTTTGATCGGCTGCCAGTAAATTGTGACCATTTTATGTTTGATTGTTCAACAAACGTGAAACAATAGTCAATACAAAAGGTGCGATTACTCAAAATATTGGTACAGTTTTAGAATGAAGTGGCTTTTATTACTTATTCTATTGCATGATAGTCGTGGTGTATGTAGCATTTCTGAATTTTGTCAACTTTTGATGTGTACGCGAGGTTTTGGCGCTTTCAATTAAAGTTCCAAAATATCTCGGCAAAAGTCTGGCTAAAGACATTTTAAGGGCTTTAGCCAGATTTGGCTAAAGGGTTTAAAATCCTAGCGCTAGCCTCAGTCAGTAGAGCTTCAAAGTCATTGACCTCTTGTTATAGTAATATATTAATTGTTTTAGATTGTTTCTATATAACTTCTGTCGTGGTGTATGTAGCATTTCTGAATTTTGTCTCACAGTGCATCGCGATCTTTCTAGCTTCTTTGGAACCTGTTAACAGGAAACAGCCAGAGACTGAGTCACAGATTCCCAATATGCATTTACTTACATTAAATTAAATACAATTTTAAAAACTTTTGAATATTGTGCAACTCAACTTTTAATTATAAGCACTAAATAAGCAGAATGCAGCATGCATATGATATGGAAATATTGATGCCCTACATGTTAAAATTAAAGCATACTATTTTAACTTACTTTTGATGTGTACGCAAACGCGAGGTTTTAGCGCTTTCAATTAAAGTTCCAAAATATCTCTGCAAAAGTCTGGCTAAAGACATTCTAATCTGGCTAAAGAAATGTTTAGGGCTTTAGCCAGATTTGGCTAAAGGGTTTAAAATCCTAGCGCTAGCCTCAGTCAGTAGAGCTTCAAAGTCATTGACCTCTTGTTATAGTAATACATTAATTGTTTTAGATTGTTTCTATATACATGATATAACTTCTATCAATCTTTTACCATGCTCCAGCTATATGTATGTTTTGATTGCGATGCAATCGGCCTTTACAGTTTGAGAGCAATCAATGTGTATAGGCGTTATGTTTGAGCATTAGGCCAGAGTTTTTTAATTTTTCGGTTCTCAACCCCTCCGACCCTAAGTTTTGCAAATAGGAAAAAACAACAACAAAAAAAAAACATATGAGAAATATTTTTTTTGTTATTATTTGCTCACCCATTTCAAACAACGTCACCCATTTCAAACAACCAAATTATCATGTTTAAAAATTAACGTAAAATCAGAAGATCATGTTATATAAATTTGTTCAGGGCCATTTTATGTTTTACAATGTGACTAACACCATTACACACTTATAAAGGTTCAGATTTTTTTTCTTTCCCTCCTCCTGTGGAACTTTTTCCGGAAAATATCTGAGAACCAAAAAAGAAACACAAAAACTCTGACCTTATTTATTTATTTATTTAATAATATTTTATTGCTTGATGTTGTTTTCATTAATACATGTGATATAAAAATTACAATAATAAATAACATTTTCAAATGGATTGGACCACGAGTTGTCACAACATCAGTTACGGTCCTTTCTAAATTCTGAGCATTATGTTCCTGTAATTGTAATAATTGGTCTCTGGTTAAATGAATTTGCATGACAATCATAAAATATCCAGGTATCAAAGAAAATGCCAAGATGAATAGGTATATATTGTTACTGGTTCACACACTGAATATCACTATCAGTAGGCATGTTGCGGCTGTAACAGTTTGACCTTACCTACTCTTTGATGTTTTGTAGGTAATTAGGTAACTAAACAGGGGTGTAAAAATTTGGAAAAATCCACTCGCCCTGGAGGACTAGTGGAAGCAAAAAGCTACTCGCCCTTACCAATTTACCACTCGCCCTGCAGCATATAACCTGAACATTATTTTCACCACTATAGTAAGCTACAATAAGTACATTTGTGTACTCACAGACACTGTAGTAGCTGACAGGCAGTATGTGGATATTTTATTGTTATGCAAATAAAGAAAGCACCATATTATCTAACAACACATTTAATATTATGGTCTGCAACCTGTCCTCATACACTGTCACAGGCATAGTGACTGAAAGTATTTAATTGGACTAGTTCTGTCCCAAGGTCATATTTATTTCAAAATCTCAAACCCAGTATGAAGCATATTGATTAGTTGTTGCTGAGTATATTCTCAGCATCAACCAATCAATATCCCTGTGTTTGAGATATATAAGAAAAGTTTTACAATCCTTCCCAACGCCAGGTCTGTCATTGATTGAACGGCGTTCTGATTCGCCGACACTCGGGCCGAATCCGCTTGCAGTCACTGATGCTGACTTTCCGAACAGCGACCTGATGTCTGCTTGTTTACCCGCCATGTTTACAGTGTCGATATAAAAAAACAACAGTTTGATTGCTTAGCGATATATTGCATCTCACTCCAATTGATTTTAGCGTGAATTGAATCACGGTCTTTATGACGCCTGGGTTACCTGGTAACAAACAAACACCTGTTAATCTGGGTCCTGCAAACGACAATACGGAACAAAATTACATGTCGGAAATGATCCAGATTTGAAATCTTGCAAATATTGCAACATCGTGTTTGAACGATAGTTTAACTTAATTTTTATAGTGCAAAAAGTCACTCGCCCTGTCGGACGACCAGACGCCAAATTTTACTTGTCCGCAGGCAGCTTGCACTCGCCAATGCGAGCAGGCGAGTTAAATTTTACACCCCTGCTAAATCATATAAAACATTCACATTTCATGTTATCCAGTTAGGTTCTAACATGAGCTTATAAATAGTGTTGAATTAGTAGTAGTACAGTTTAGACTTGTATGTATAGAACCAATCGTTAACGCTCGGCCAATCCCGTCATTCCTCGGGATCCTGCCTCGTGTGTATCACTCCGCTTCAGTATGTTTAAAATCCTGACATTCTGTTAGCCGGAAGGCAACGGCACAGAAAATAGTGCACTGTTGCTAAGCTGTTGCTACATCAACACTATGGCCGCTTGCCACTCGAGTTGATGTATGATTTGCTTTGCATGTTTGTTATTTACAATACAGATGGTTTTATCACTGCTTTCACGTAAATAAACTATAGATGGAGCAATCGGCTAAATGACATCGTTTTGGCGGGAATCTGACGCGCGTCACGCTAGTATGACGTAATCAATATGGAAACCTGCGTATTACATTCGAGTCATGCTCCGAAGCATTGTACGAGATGTTGTGAATGGTATAGAACAACTGAAATTTATTCTTACCTCAGACAGTGCCAGCAGAGCTTATGGAATGGTGAGTTGTCCATTGTCCGTCATCCGTCCGTCGTTAACTTTTGCCTTGTTATCACATTAGGGACTTCATTATTAATCGGATCTTTACGAAACTTTGCCAGTGTCTTTATATCAATGAACGCTCGGACAAGTTGTTTTGCTAAAAAATGCCATATTAAGAGTTATGAACACTCTAGCACCTTCATTTATTATTTGATCTTTACCAAACTTGCACAGATTGTTAATAGCAATGAAAGCTTGGACAAGTTCGAAAACCAGCTAAATTGGGTTAGTAACACCAGAGTTACAGCCCTTGTTTTTTTCCCTTACAAATGTCAGTTTCAGCCTTGTGAACTCTAGCACCTTCATTTATTATTTGATCTTTACCAAACTTGCAGAGATTGTTAATGTCAATGAAAGCTTAGACAGGTTTGAAAACCAGCCAGTTCAGATCAGTCACAAGAGTTATGGCCCTTGTTAGCTCTACCGGCCAAGGGCGGACGGACGGACAGACGACGGACAACACACCATCCCATAAGTTCTGCTGGCCCTTGGCCAGTTGAGCTAACAAGGGCCGTCAAAACTTATGGGATGGTGTGTTGTCAGTCGTTCGTCATAGACCTGACGTCCATCGTCTGTCCGTCCATTAACTTTTACCTCGTAAAGACGATAGGACCTTCATATTAGTGAAACTTTTCAGGGATGATCAGTACCAAGTCTAGTCTACATATCGTCACCATGTTCTGGTTGAATGATTTTGGCGGAGTTACGGCCCTTTAAATGTTTTAATACACAAACTTTGTCCTAACTAGTTCTCCTGAACCTCTGGCCGGATTTAAACAAAACTTTTTAGGGATGATCAGTTCCAGGTCTAGTTGTGCAAATCATCGTTGTGTTCCGGTTGAATGATTTTTGGCAGAGTAATGGCCCTTTCAAGGTTTTAATACACAAACTTTGTCTGGACTAGTTCTCCTGAACCCCTCGCCAGATTTCAACAAAACTTTGTAGGGATGATCAGCATCAAGCCTAGTTGTGCATGTCATCATTGCATTCCTGTTTACAGATTTTTGGCGGAGTTATGGCCCTTTAAATGTTTTGATATACAAACATTTTCCGGGCTAGTTCACCTGAACCCCTGGCTGGATTTCAACGAAACTTGAAAAGGATGATCAGTATCAAGCTTAGTTGAGCATATCATCGACATATTCCAGTTGAATGATTTTTGGCAGAGTTATGGCCCTTTATAGGTTTTAATAGACAAACTTTGTCCAGATTAGTCTCTTCTGAACTCCTTTCCGTATTTCAACGAATCTTGGTAGGGATGATCAGTACCAAGCCTACTTGCGTATTTCATCACCATGTTCCGGTTGAATGATTTTTGAAAGAGTTATGGCCCCTTATACATAAACTTTATCTTTAGCCTGTAGAGCGTCCACAGGGCCTCCTGTTTTTCTCTGAAAAATGCCATTTTCTGTTTTGTGCATTTATTATTTGATCTTTACCAAGCTTGCACAGATTGTTTATAGCAGTAAAATCTTGGACGAGTTCGAAAAACAGCCAGATTGGACCATTTATGCTGGAGTTATGACCCTTGTTTTGGCTAAACTATGCCATTTTCTGCCTTGTGAACACTCTAGCACTTTCATATGTTCATTTATTATTTGATCTTTACCAAACTTGCAAAGAAGTTTGTTAATATCAATGAAAGTTTGGAAAAGTTTGAAAACCAGCCAAATGGGATTAGTAACATCCGAGTTACGGCCCTTGATTTAGTTAAAAATGTTGTATTTTGCCTCATTAAGACAATTATAGGGCTTTCATTTGTCCAGATTTTAATGAAACTCTGCAGGGATGATCAGTACCAAATCTAGTTATGTATATCGTCACTATGTTCTTCTTAAATATCATGATTTTTGGCTGAGTTAATATGGCCCTTTAAAGGTTTTACTACACAAACTTTATCTGGACTATTTCTCTTGACCCCTTGGCTGGATTTTAACGAAACTTTGCAGGGATGATCATTACCAAGCCTAGTTATGCATGTCATTGCTGGATTTCGGTTGAAAGATTTTTGGCGGAGTTATGGCCTCGGAGTTGTGGCCTTTTAAAAGCTTTAATACACAAATTTTGTTCGGACTAGTTCTCCTGAACTCCTGGCCAGATTTCAGTGAAACTTTGCAGGGATGATCTGAACTAGTTGTGCATGTCATCGCCGTGTTTCGTTTGAATTGTTTTTGCGGAGTTATAGCCCTTTAAAGGTTTTGATACACAAACTTTATCCAGACTAGTCTCTTCTGAACTCCTGGCCGAATTTCAACAAATTTTGGCAGGGATGATGAGTACCAAGCCTAGTTGCGCCTATCATCGCAGTGTTCTGATTGAATGAGTTATGGCCCAATATACACAAACTTTATCTGCACAGACCATTTTTTCCTGAACCCCTGGCTGGATTTCAGCAAAATGATCAAGTACCAAGCCTTAGAGTTGTGCATGTTATAGTGTTCCCCATCAAAGATCTGATATAGCCAGTACAGCGATACAGGCTCTCTTGGGCCTCTTAGCTCAAGCTATTAGCCAAAGGCGAGCAGGGCTTAAGCAATAGCAATTTGTCTGGCTGCGTTGACATCTGTTAGCAGGACTTCGCTGAAACTTTCCCATGGATGCTCCTGGGACCATAGTACAGAAGTTTTTATTGGTGGATCCGACACTCAAGATGGCCACCGTTGCTAAAATAGCCAAAACTTAAAAATAATCTTCTTCTCAAGAATGGCAAGATAGATTTTGATAAAAAAAATATATATAGTTGATCGCTAGCTACTTAAAAACTATACATTTTTGTGTTTTTCGTCTTTGTTATTTAAATCAAAACCGGAGGTCAAAATATTGTGGAGTTATTGCACGCGCCCAAAAAACTGAAGTAATATTTTAATAAAAGGATTAAGTTTTTACAAATGTATGTTTTTAGTTATAACTAGGCGTGGCCTAGTGGTGGAGTGTCCACTTTGCATTTGGGAGGTCGTAAGTTCAATCCCCGATCAGGCCATTCCAAAGACTTCATAACAATGCTACTTAGAATGTGACTGGGTCTAGTATCATGTTATTTTACTGTGTCATTGCATGGTATTCTATTGTAGCATCACTATAAAGTTGAACATTGAGCTCACTGCTACCAGACTGCAGTAGACACAGTGGTGTATATGACTGAATGATTTACTAACCTGCCAAATAACGTCAAAATTACACTACAAAACCGTTTATCAAAACTCGATGCAGGTATTCAGGCCATACAATAATGTGTATATGTGCCGTTTAGAAGTATAGGTTTATTCACGGTTTCTTCAAATACTCATGATTGAATATATACGTAATATGAATTATGAGTTGGCATTAACTCTTAATTTGACGCTCTAGTTTTTTGGGTTTGGCCTGACTGGTTAATGTCAATTAATGTCTATTATAGAGTTTGGATTCTCAAAAAATGTACATGTAAGTTATATATATATATAACTCGTCTTCAGTAGGTTTAGAAACGGTATACATTTGTTGTAAACTTTGCATGTTGATGGTGGGATAGGGAGTTTAAAAGTGATATGTTTAACCCCACATGTTCAACATAATTACCATATATATCTGAACAACATAAAGTACTTTTAACCTTTGTTGGGAACGAGAAAACATTGTATGATAAGAGATGCACAGCCCTGCTGTGTATTAAAGCTCTATTTACGACTATGCTATTTCTACCTCAGTCTCAAAGGCACAAATTGAGCATGTATACTCCGTATACTCCCAGCATATATCAGTTTACGCCTGGTGATTCAAATTCAATTAGATGTACATGTATATCCTGTTTTGTCACTATAAAGATATCAGAGACTACATGTACATGTAGTATTAAATTAACATCACAAAAGGCTTGATTTGGGCTAAAACTAATAAAACCGAAATTAACATCTGACATTATAATAGCCAAATAGGGCTCGATTTTTAGATATAGTACTGTTCCAAAAACAAACAAACGGTCAGTGATTTCGGACAAACAGTTCATTACATGGTATTTATTCAAAAGTATAGGTTTATTTATTATGTCGGACATCGTATGGAGAGGCTTACACAGTATGTGATGTCACTGAGCTTTAGCCCAG
>JAWPHD010016478.1:0-49588 GCA_037043455.1 Cyrtodaria siliqua
TTACACATATATATTCAGCTCTTTCGCATATATATTCAGTTCTTACGCATATATATTCATCTCTTACACATATATATTCAGTTCTTACATATATATATTCATTTCTTACACATATATATTCAGTTCTTACACATATATATTCAGTTATTACACATATATAGTCAGTCCTTACACATTTATATTCAGTTTTTACGCATATATATTCCGTTCTTACGCATATATATTCAGTTCTTACGCATATATATTCCGATCTTACACATATATATTCCATTCTTACGCATATATATTCAGTTTTTACGCATATATATTCAGTTCTTACGTATATATATTCAGTTCTTACACATATATATTCAGTTCTTACACATATATATTCAGTTCTGATGCATATATATTCCGTTCTTACACATATATATTCAGTTCTGACGCATATATATTCCGTTCTTACACATATATATTCAGTTCATACGCATATATATGCAGTTCTTACACATATATATTCAGTTCTTACACATATATATTCAGTTCTTACGCATATATATTACGTTCTTACACATATATATTCCGTTCTTACGCATATATATTCAGTTTTTACGCATATATATTCAGTTCTTACTCATATATATTCAGTTATTACACATATATATTCAGTTCTTACACCAATATATTCAGTTATTACACATATATATTCAGTTCTTACACCAATATATTCAGTTCTTACGCATATATATTCCGTTCTTACGCATATATATTCAGTTCTTACGCATATATATTCCGTTCTTACACATATATATTCCGTTCTTACGCATATATATTAAGTTCTTACACATATATATTCAGTTCTTACACATATATATTCAGTTCTTACGCATATATATTCAGTTCTTACACATATATATTCAGTTCTTACGCATATATATTCAGTTATTACACATATATATTCAGTCCTTACACATATATATTCCGTTCTTACGCTTATATATTCCGTTCTTACGCATATATATTCAGTTCTTAGGCATATATATTCCGTTCTTACGCATATATATTCAGTTTTTACGCATATATATTCAGTTCTTACGTATATATATTCAGTTCTTACACATATATATTCAGTTCTTACATATATATATTCAGTTCTTACACATATATATTCAGTTCTGATGCATATATATTCCGTTCTTACACATATATATTCAGTTCTGACGTATATTTATTCCGTTCTTACACATATATATTCAGTTCTTACGCATATATATTCAGTTCTTACACATATATATTCAGTTCTTACACATATATATTCAGTTCTTACACATATATATTCAGTTCTTACACATATATATTCAGTTCTGATGCATATATATTCCGTTCTTACACATATATATTCAGTTCTGACGCATATATATTCCGTTCTTACACATATATATTCCGTTCTTACGCATATATATTCAGTTCTTACACATATATATTCAGTTCTTACACATATATATTCAGTTCTTAAACATATATATTCAGTTCTTACACATATATATTCAGTTCTTAGGCATATATATTCAGTTCTTACGCATATATATTCAGTTCTTACGCATATATATTCAGTTTTTATGCATATATATTCAGTTCTTACACATGTATATTTAGTTCTTACGCATATATATTCAGTTCTTACACATATATATTCAGTTTTTACACATATATATTCAGTTCTTACACATATATATTCAGTTCTAACACATATATATTCAGTTCTTACGCATATATATTCCGTTCTTACGCATGTATATTCATCTCTTACACATATATATTCAGCTCTTACGCATATATATTCAGTTCTTACGCATATATATTCATCTCTTACACATATATATTCAGTTCTTACACATATATATTCATTTCTTACACATATATATTCAGTTCTTACACATATGTATTCAGTTATTACACATATATATTCAGTCCTTACACATATATATTCAGTTTTTACGCATATATATTCCGTTCTTACGCATATATATTCAGTTCTTACGCATATATATTCCGATCTTACACATATATATTCCGTTCTTACGCATATGTATTCAGTTTTTACGCATATATATTCAGTTCTTACGTATATATATTCAGTTCTTACGTATATATTCAGTTCTTACACATATATATTCAGTTCTTACACATATATATTCAGTTCTGATGCATATATATTCCGTTCTTACACATATATATTCAGTTCTGACGCATATATATTCAGTTCTTACACATATATATTCAGTTCATACGCATATATATGCAGTACTTACACATATATATTCAGTTCTTACACATATATATTCAGTTCTTACGCATATATATTCAGTTCTTACACATATATATTCAGTTCTTACGTATATATATTCAGTTCTTACGCATATATATTCAGTTCTTACGCATATATATTCAGTTCTTACGCATATATATTCAGTTCTTACACATGTATATTCAGTTCTTACGCATATATATTCAATTCTTACACATATATATTCAGTTTTTACACATATATATTCAGGTCTTACACATATATATTCAGTTCTAACACATATATATTCAGTTCTTACGCATATATATTCCGTTCTTACGCATATATATTCAGTTCTTACGCATATATATTCATCTCTTACACATATATATTCAGCTCTTACGCATATATATTCAGTTCTTACGCATATATATTCAGTTCTAACACATATATATTCAGTTCTTACACATATATATTCCGTTCTTACGCATATATATTCAGTTCATACCCATATATATTCAGTTCTTACGCATATATATTCAGTTCTTACGCATATATGTTAAGTTCTTACGCATATAGGTTCAGTTCTTACGCATATATATTCAGTTTTTACACATATATATTCAGTTCTAACACAAATATATTCAGTACTTACACATATATATTCCGTTTTTACGCATATATATTCCGTTCTTACGCATATATATTCAGTTCTTATGGCATATATATTCATGTCTTACGCATATATATTCCGTTCTCACGCATATATATTCAGTTCTTACGCATATATATTCCGTTCTTACGCATATATATTCAGTTCTTACACATATATAGTCCGTTCTTAAACATATATATTTCGTTTTTACGCATATATATTCAGTTCTTACACAAATATAATCAGTTTTTACGCATATATATTCTGTTCTTACACATATATATTCAGTTCTTACGCATATATATTCAGTTCTTACACATATATATTCAGTTCTTACGCATATATATTCTGTTCTTACACATATATATTCAGTTCTTACACATATGTATTCAGTTCTTACGCATACATATTCAGTTCTGACGCATATATATTCAGTTCTTACGCATATATATTCAGTTTTTACGCATATTTATTCCGTTCTTACGCAAATATATTCAGTTCTTACGCATATATTCAGTTCTTACACATATATATTCAGTTCTTACGCATATATATTCAGTTCATACCCATATATATTCAGTTCTTACGCATATATATTCAGTTCTTACGCATATATGTTAAGTTCTTACGCATATAGGTTCAGTTCTTACGCATATATATTCAGTTCTTACACATATATATTCAGTTATTACATATATATTCAGTTCTAACACAAATATATTCAGTACTTACACATATATATTCCGTTTTTACGCATATATATTCCGTTCTTACGCATATATATTCAGTTCTTACGCATATATATTCAGGTCTTACGCATATATATTCCGTTTTTACGCATATATATTCAGTTCTTACGCATATATATTCCGTTCGTACGCATATATATTCAGTTATTACACAAATATATTCAGTACTTACACATATATATTCCGTTTTTACGCATATATATTCCGTTCTTACGCATATATATTCAGTTCTTACGCATATATATTCAGGTCTTACGCATATATATTCCGTTTTTACGCATATGTTTTCAGTTCTTACGCATATATATTCCGTTCTTACGTATATATATTCAGTTCTTACGTATATATTCAGTTCTTACACATATATATTCAGTTCTTACACATATATATTCAGTTCTGATGCATATATATTCCGTTCTTACACATATATATTCAGTTCTGACGCATATATATTCAGTTCTTACACATATATATTCAGTTCATACGCATATATATGCAGTACTTACACATATATATTCAGTTCTTACACATATATATTCAGTTCTTACGCATATATATTCAGTTCTTACACATATATATTCAGTTCTTACGTATATATATTCAGTTCTTACGCATATATATTCAGTTCTTACGCATATATATTCAGTTCTTACGCATATATATTCAGTTCTTACACATGTATATTCAGTTCTTACGCATATATATTCAATTCTTACACATATATATTCAGTTTTTACACATATATATTCAGGTCTTACACATATATATTCAGTTCTAACACATATATATTCAGTTCTTACGCATATATATTCCGTTCTTACGCATATATATTCAGTTCTTACGCATATATATTCATCTCTTACACATATATATTCATCTCTTACGCATATATATTCAGTTCTTACGCATATATATTCAGTTCTAACACATATATATTCAGTTCTTACACATATATATTCCGTTCTTACGCATATATATTCAGTTCATATCCATATATATTCAGTTCTTACGCATATATATTCAGTTCTTACGCATATATGTTAAGTTCTTACGCATATAGGTTCAGTTCTTACGCATATATATTCAGTTTTTACACATATATATTCAGTTCTAACACAAATATATTCAGTACTTACACATATATATTCCGTTTTTACGCATATATATTCCGTTCTTACGCATATATATTCAGTTCTTAGGCATATATATTCATGTCTTACGCATATATATTCCGTTCTTACGCATATATATTCAGTTCTTACGCATATATATTCCGTTCTTACGCATATATATTCAGTTCTTACACATATATAGTCCGTTCTTAAACATATATATTTCGTTTTTACGCATATATATTCAGTTCTTACACAAATATAATCAGTTTTTACGCATATATATTCTGTTCTTACACATATATATTCAGTTCTTACGCATATATATTCAGTTCTTACACATATATATTCAGTTCTTACGCATATATATTCTGTTCTTACACATATATATTCAGTTCTTACACATATGTATTCAGTTCTTACGCATACATATTCAGTTCTGACGCATATATATTCAGTTCTTACGCATATATATTCAGTTTTTACGCATATTTATTCCGTTCTTACGCAAATATATTCAGTTCTTACGCATATATTCAGTTCTTACACATATATATTCAGTTCTTACCCATATATATTCAGTTCATACCCATATATATTCAGTTCTTACGCATATATATTCAGTTCTTACGCATATATGTTAAGTTCTTACGCATATAGGTTCAGTTCTTACGCATATATATTCAGTTCTTACACATATATATTCAGTTATTACATATATATTCAGTTCTAACACAAATATATTCAGTACTTACACATATATATTCCGTTTTTACGCATATATATTCCGTTCTTACGCATATATATTCAGTTCTTACGCATATATATTCAGGTCTTACGCATATATATTCCGTTTTTACGCATATATATTCAGTTCTTACGCATATATATTCCGTTCTTACGCATATATATTCAGTTATTACACATATATAGTCCGTTCTTACACATATATATTCCGTTTTTACGCATATATTTTCAGTTCTTACACAAATATAATCAGTTCTTACGCATATATATTCTGTTCTTACACATATATATTCAGTTCTTACGCATATATATTAAGTTCTTACGCATATATATTCAGTTCTTACACATATATATTCAGTTCTTACGCATATATATTCTATTCTTACACATATATATTCAGTTCTTACACATATGTATTCAGTTCTTACGCATACATATCCAGTTCTGACGCATATATATTCAGTTCTTACGCATATATATTCAGTTCTTACGCATATATATTCCGTTCTAACACATATATATATTCAGTTCCTACGCATATATATTCAGTTCTTACGCATATATATTCAGTTCTTACACATATATATTCAGTTCTTACACATATATATTCCGTTTTTACGCATATATATTCCGTTCTTACGCATATATATTCAGTTCTTAGGCATATATATTCAGTTCTTACGCATATATATTCAGTTATTACGCATATATATTCAGTTCTTACGCATATATATTCAGTTATTACGCTTATATATTCAGTTCTTACACATATATATTCAGTTCTTACGCATATATATTCCGTTCATACGCATAT
Organism: Cyrtodaria siliqua; assembly: GCA_037043455.1. Lineage (NCBI taxonomy): Eukaryota > Metazoa > Mollusca > Bivalvia > Adapedonta > Hiatellidae > Cyrtodaria > Cyrtodaria siliqua. The sequence continues at coordinate 6,344 of JAWPHD010016478.1, forward strand.
ATATTCCGTTCTTACACATATATATTCAGTTCTTACGCATATATATTCAGTTCTTAACATATATATTCAGTTCTTAGGCATATATATTCAGTACTTACACAAATATATTCCGTTTTTACGCATATATATTCCGTTCTTACGCATATATATTCAGTTCTTAGGCATATATATTCAGGTCTTACGCATATATATTCCGTTCTTACGCATATATATTCAGTTCTTACGCATATATATTCCGTTCTTACGCATATATATTCAGTTCTTACACATATATAGTCCGTTCTTACACATATATATTCCGTTTTTACGCATATATATTCAGTTCTTACACAAATATAATCAGTTTTTACGCATATATATTCTGTTCTTACACATATATATTCAGTTCTTACGCATATATATTCAGTTCTTACACATATATATTCAGTTCTTACGCATATATATTCTGTTCTTACACATATATATTCAGTTCTTAGGCATACATATTCTGTTCTTACACATATATATTCAGTTCTTAGGCATACATATTCAGTTCTGACGCATATATATTCAGTTCTTACGCATATATATTCAGTTTTTACGCATATTTATTCCGTTCTTACGCAAATATATTCAGTTCTTACATATTCAGTTCTTACACATATATATTCAGTTCTTACGCATATATATTCAGTTCATACCCATATATATTCAGTTCTTACGCATATATATTCAGTTCTTACGCATATATGTTAAGTTCTTACGCATATAGGTTCAGTTCTTACGCATATATATTCAGTTCTTACACATATATATTCAGTTATTACACATATATATTCAGTTCTAACACAAATAAATTCATTACTTACACATATATATTCCGTTTTTACGCATATATTTTCCGTTCTTACACATATATATTCAGTTCTTAGGCATATATATTCAGGTCTTACGCATATATATTCCGTTCTTACGCATATATATTCAGTTCTTACGCATATATATTCCGTTGTTACGCATATATGTTCAGTTGTTACACATATATAGTCCGTTCTTACACATATATATTCCGTTTTTACGCATATATATTCAGTTCTTACACAAATATAATCAGTTCTTACGCATATATATTCTGTTCTTACACATATATATTCAGTTCTTACGCATATATATTAAGTTCTTACGCATATATATTCAGTTCTTACACATATATATTCAGTTCTTACGCATATATATTCTATTCTTACACATATATATTCAGTTCTTACACATATGTTTTCAGTTCTTACGCATACATATCCAGTTCTGACGCATATATATTCAGTTCTTACGCATATATATTCAGTTCTTACGCATATATATTCCGTTCTAACACATATATATATTCAGTTCCTACGCATATATATTCAGTTCTTACGCATATATATTCAGTTCTTACACATATATATTCAGTTCTTACACATATATATTCCGTTTTTACGCATATATATTCCGTTCTAACGCATATATATTCAGTTATTACGCTTATATATTCAGTTCTTACACATATATATTCAGTTCTTACGCATATATATTCCGTTCTTACGCATATATATTCCGTTCTTACACATATATATTCAGTTCTTACGCATTTATATTCAGTTCTTAACATATATATTCAATTCTTAGGCATATATATTCAGTTCTTACGCATATATATTCAGTTCTTACACATATATATTCCGTTCATACGCATATATATTTCGTTCTTACGCATATATATTAAGTTCTGACGCATATATGTTCAGTTCTTACGCATATAGATTCAGTTCTTACACATATATATTCAGTTCTTACGCATATATATTCAGTTCTTACGCATATATATTCAGTTCTTACGCATATATATTCAGTTCTTACGCATATATATTCAGTTCTTACACATATATATTCAGTTCTGATGCATATATATTCCGTTCTTACACATATATATTCAGTTCTGACGCATATATATTCCGTTCTTACACATATATATTCCGTTCTTACGCATATATATTCAGTTCTTACACATATATATTCAGTTCTTACACATATATATTCAGTTCTTAAACATATATATTCAGTTCTTACACATATATATTCAGTTCTTACGCATATATATTCAGTTCTTACGCATATATATTCAGTTCTTACGCATATATATTCAGTTTTTATGCATATATATTCAGTTCTTACACATGTATATTCAGTTCTTACGCATATATATTCAGTTCTTACACATATATATTCAGTTTTTACACATATATATTCAGTTCTTACACATATATATTCAGTTCTAACACATATATATTCAGTTCTTACGCATATATATTCCGTTCTTACGCATGTATATTCATCTCTTACACATATATATTCAGCTCTTTCGCATATATATTCAGTTCTTACGCATATATATTCATCTCTTACACATATATATTCAGTTCTTACATATATATATTCATTTCTTACACATATATATTCAGTTCTTACACATATATATTCAGTTATTACACATATATAGTCAGTCCTTACACATTTATATTCAGTTTTTACGCATATATATTCCGTTCTTACGCATATATATTCAGTTCTTACGCATATATATTCCGATCTTACACATATATATTCCATTCTTACGCATATATATTCAGTTTTTACGCATATATATTCAGTTCTTACGTATATATATTCAGTTCTTACACATATATATTCAGTTCTTACACATATATATTCAGTTCTGATGCATATATATTCCGTTCTTACACATATATATATCTACGCATATATATTCCGTTCTTACACATATATATTCAGTTCATACGCATATATATGCAGTTCTTACACATATATATTCAGTTCTTACACATATATATTCAGTTCTTACGCATATATATTACGTTCTTACACATATATATTCCGTTCTTACGCATATATATTCAGTTTTTACGCATATATATTCAGTTCTTACTCATATATATTCAGTTATTACACATATATATTCAGTTCTTACACCAATATATTCAGTTATTACACATATATATTCAGTTCTTACACCAATATATTCAGTTCTTACGCATATATATTCCGTTCTTACGCATATATATTCAGTTCTTACGCATATATATTCCGTTCTTACACATATATATTCCGTTCTTACGCATATATATTAAGTTCTTACACATATATATTCAGTTCTTACACATATATATTCAGTTCTTACGCATATATATTCAGTTCTTACACATATATATTCAGTTCTTACGCATATATATTCAGTTATTACACATATATATTCAGTCCTTACACATATATATTCAGTTCTTACGCTTATATATTCCGTTCTTACGCATATATATTGAGTTCTTAGGCATATATATTCCGTTCTTACGCATATATATTCAGTTTTTACGCATATATATTCAGTTCTTACGTATATATATTCAGTTCTTACACATATATATTCAGTTCTTACATATATATATTCAGTTCTTACACATATATATTCAGTTCTGATGCATATATATTCCGTTCTTACACATATATATTCAGTTCTGACGTATATATATTCCGTTCTTACACATATATATTCAGTTCTTACGCATATATATTCAGTTCTTACACATATATATTCAGTTCTTACACATATATATTCAGTTCTTACACATATATATTCAGTTCTTACACATATATATTCAGTTCTGATGCATATATATTCCGTTCTTACACATATATATTCAGTTCTGACGCATATATATTCCGTTCTTACACATATATATTCCGTTCTTACGCATATATATTCAGTTCTTACACAAATATATTCAGTTCTTACACATATATATTCAGTTCTTAAACATATATATTCAGTTCTTACACATATATATTCAGTTATTAGGCATATATATTCAGTTCTTACGCATATATATTCAGTTCTTACGCATATATATTCAGTTTTTATGCATATATATTCAGTTCTTACACATGTATATTCAGTTCTTACGCATATATATTCAGTTCTTACACATATATATCCAGTTTTTACACATATATATTCAGTTCTTACACATATATATTCAGTTCTAACACATATATATTCAGTTCTTACGCATATATATTCCGTTCTTACGCATGTATATTCATCTCTTACACATATATATTCATCTCTTACGCATATATATTCAGTTCTTACGCATATATATTCATCTCTTACACATATATATTCAGTTCTTACACATATATATTCATTTCTTACACATATATATTCAGTTCTTACACATATGTATTCAGTTATTACACATATATATTCAGTCCTTACACATATATATTCAGTTTTTACGCATATATATTCCGTTCTTACGCATATATATTCAGTTCTTACGCATATATATTCCGATCTTACACATATATATTCCGTTCTTACGCATATGTATTCAGTTTTTACGCATATATATTCAGTTCTTACGTATATATATTCAGTTCTTACGTATATATTCAGTTCTTACACATATATATTCAGTTCTTACACATATATATTCAGTTCTGATGCATATATATTCCGTTCTTACACATATATATTCAGTTCTGACGCATATATATTCAGTTCTTACACATATATATTCAGTTCATACGCATATATATGCAGTACTTACACATATATATTCAGTTCTTACACATATATATTCAGTTCTTACGCATATATATTCAGTTGTTACACATATATATTCAGTTCTTACGTATATATATTCAGTTCTTACGCATATATATTCAGTTCTTACGCATATATATTCAGTTCTTACGCATATATATTCAGTTCTTACACATGTATATTCAGTTCTTACGCATATATATTCAATTCTTACACATATATATTCAGTTTTTACACATATATATTCAGGTCTTACACATATATATTCAGTTCTAACACATATATATTCAGTTCTTACGCATATATATTCCGTTCTTACGCATATATATTCAGTTCTTACGCATATATATTCATCTCTTAAACATATATATTCAGCTCTTACGCATATATATTCAGTTCTTACGCATATATATTCAGTTCTAACACATATATATTCAGTTCTTACACATATATATTCCGTTCTTACGCATATATATTCAGTTCTTACGCATATATATTCATCTCTTACACATATATATTCAGCTCTTACGCATATATATTCAGTTCTTACGCATATATATTCAGTTCTTACGGATATATATTCAGTTCTTACACATATATATTCAGTTCTTACGACTATATATTCCGTTCTTACGCATATATATTCAGTTCTTAGTCATATATATTCAGTTCTTAAGCATATATATTCAGTTATTACGCATATATATTCAGTTCTTACGACTATATATTCCGTTCTTACGCATATATATTCAGTTATTACGCATATATATTCAGTTCTTACGCATATATATTCAGTTATTACGCATATATATTCAGTTCTTACGCATATATATTCAGTTATTACGCATATATATTCAGTTCTTACACATATATATTCAGTTCTTACACATATATATTCAGTTCTTTCTCATATATATTCAGTTCTTACGCATATATATTCCGTTCTATCAAATATATATATTCAGTTCTTACGCATATATATTTAGTTCTTACGCATATATATTTAGTTCTTACACACATATATTCAGTTCTTACGCATATATATTCAGTTCTTACGCATATATATTCAGTTCTTACACATATATATTCAGTCCTTACGCATCTATATTCCTTTGTTACGCATATATTCAGTTCTTACGCATATATATTGAGTTATTACGCATATATATTCAGTTCTTACACATATATATTCAGTTCTTATACATATATATTCAGTTCTTACACATATATATTCAGTTCTTACACATTTATATTCAGTTCTTACGCATATATATTCAGTTATTACACTTATATATTCAGTTCTTACACCAATATATTCAGTTCTTACGCATATATATTCCGTTCTTACGCATATATATTCAGTTCTTACGCATATATATTCAGTTCTTACACATATATATTCAGTTCTTACGCATATATATTCAGTTCTTACACATGTATATTTAGTTCTTACGCATATATATTCAGTTCTTACACATATATATTCAGTTTTTACACATATATATTCTGTTCTTACGCATATATATTCAGTTCTTACACATATATATTCATTTCTTACGCATATATATTCAGTCCTTACACATATATATTCAGTTGTTACACATATATATTCAGTTCTTACGCATATATATTCAGTTCTTACGCATATATATTCAGTTCTTATGCATATATATTCAGTTCTTACACATGTATATTCAGTTCTTACGCATATATATTCAGTTCTTACACACATATATATTCAGTTTTTACACATATATATTCAGTTCTTACACATATATATTCAGTTCTAACACATATATATTCAGTTCTTACACATGTATATTCCGTTCTTACGCATATATATTCAGTTCTTACGCATATATATTCATCTCTAACACATATATATTCAGTTCATACACATATATATTCAGTTCTTACACATATATATTCAGTTCTTACACATATATATTCAGTTATTACACATATATATTCAGTCCTTACACATATATATTCAGTTTTTACGCATATATATTCCGTTCTTACGCATATATTCAGTTCTTACGCATATATATTCCGATCTTACACATATATATTCCGTTCTTACGCATATATATTCAGTTTTTACGCATATATATTCAGTTCTTACGTATATATATTCAGTTCTTACACATATTTATTCAGTTCTTACACATATATATTCAGTTCTGATGCATATATATTCCGTTCTTACACATATATATTCAGTTCTGACGCATATATATTCCGTTCTTACACATATATATCCAGTTCTTACGCATATTTATGCAGTTCTTACACATATATATTCAGTTCTTACACATATATATTCAGTTCTTACGCATATATATTCAGTTCTTACACATATATATTCAGTTCTTACGTATATATATTCAGTTCTTACGCATATATATTCAGTTCTTACGCATATATATTCAGTTCTTACGCATATAAATTCAGTTCTTACGCATGTATATTCAGTTCTTACGCATATATATTCAGTTCTTACACATATATATTCAGTTTTTACACATATATATTCAGGTCTTACACATATATATTCAGTTCTAACACATATATATTCAGTTCTTACGCATATATATTCAGTTCTTACGCATATATATTCATCTCTTACACATATATATTCAGCTCTTACGCATATATATTCAGTTCTTACACATATATATTCAGTTCTTACACATATATATTCCGTTCTTACGCATATATTCAGTTCTTACGCATATATATTGAGTTTTTACGCATATATATTCAGTTCTTACACATATATATTCAATTCTTACACATATATATTCAGTTCTTACACATATATATTCAGTTCTTACGCATATATATTCAGTTCTTACGCATATATATTCAGTTCTTACACATATATATTCAGTTCTTACGCCTATATATTCCGTTCTTACGCATATATATTCAGTTCTTAGTCATATATATTCAGTTCTTACGCATATATATTCAGTTCTGATGCATATATATTCCGTTCTTACACATATATATTCAGTTCTGACGCATATATATTCCGTTCTTACACATATATATCCAGTTCTTACGCATATATATGCAGTTCTTACACATATATATTCAGTTCTTACACATATATATTCAGTTCTTACGCATATATATTCAGTTCTTACACATATATATTCAGTTCTTACGTATATATATTCAGTTCTTACGCATATATATTCAGTTCTTACGCATATATATTCAGTTCTTACGCATATAAATTCAGTTCTTACGCATGTATATTCAGTTCTTACGCATATATATTCAGTTCTTACACATATATATTCAGTTTTTACACATATATATTCAGGTCTTACACATATATATTCAGTTCTAACAGATATATATTCAGTTCTTACGCATATATATTCAGTTCTTACGCATATATATTCATCTCTTACACATATATATTCAGCTCTTACGCATATATATTCAGTTCTTACACATATATATTCAGTTCTTACACATATATATTCCGTTCTTACGCATAAATTTAGTTCTTACGCATATATATTGAGTTTTTACGCATATATATTCAGTTCTTACACTATATATTCACTTCTTACACATATATATTCAGTTCTTACACATATATATTCAGTTCTTACAGCATATATATTCAGTTCTTACGCATAAATATTCAGTTCTTACACATATATATTCAGTTATTACGCATATATATTCAGTTATTACACATATATATTCAGTCCTTACACATATATATTCAGTTTTTACGCATATATATTCCGTTCTTACGCATATATATTCAGTTCTTACGCATATATATTCCGATCTTACACATATATATTCCGTTCTTACGCATATATATTCAGTTTTTACGCATATATATTCAGTTCTTACGTATATATATTCAGTTCTTACACATATATATTCCGTTCTTACACATATATATTCAGTTCTGATGCATATATATTCCGTTCTTACACATATATATTCAGTTCTGACGCATATATATTCCGTTCTTACACATATATATTCAGTTCTTACGCATATATATGCAGTTCTTACACATATATATTCAGTTCTTACACATATATATTCAGTTCTTACGCATATATATTCAGTTCTTACACATATATATTCAGTTCTTACGTATATATATTCAGTTCTTACACATATATATTCAGTTCTTACGCATATATATTCAGTTCTTACGCATATATATTCAGTTCTTACACATGTATATTCAGTTCTTACGCATATATATTCAGTTCTTACGCATATATATTCCGTTCTATCAAATATATATATTCAGTTCTTACGCTTATATATTCAGTTTTTACGTATATATATTCCGTTCTTACGCATATATATTTAGTTCTTACGCATATATATTCAGTTCTTACGCATATATATTCAGTTCTTACGCATATATATTCAGTTCTTACACATATATATTCAGTTCTTACGCATAAATATTCAGTTCTTACGCATATATATTCAGTTATTACACATATATATTCCGTTCTTACGCATATATTCAGTTCTTACGCATATATATTGAGTTCTTAGGCATATATATTCAGTTCTTACACATATATGTTCAGTTCTTATACATATATATTCAGTTCTTACACATATATATTCAGTTCTTACGCATATATATTCAGTTCTTACACATATATATTCAGTTCTTACGCATGTATATTCAGTTCTTACGCATATATATTCAGTTATTACACATATATATTCAGTCCTTACACATATATATTCAGTTCTTACGCTTATATATTCCGTTCTTACGCATATATATTCAGTTCTTAGGCATATATATTCCGTTCTTACGCATATATATTCAGTTTTTACGCATATATATTCAGTTCTTACGTATATATATTCAGTTCTTACACATATATATTCAGTTCTTACACATATATATACAGTTCTTACACATATATATTCAGTTCTGATGCATATATATTCCGTTCTTACACATATATATTCAGTTCTGACGTATATATATTGCGTTCTTACACATAAATATTCAGTTCTTACGGATATATATTCAGTTCTTACACATATATATTCAGTTCTTACGCATATATATTCAGTTCTTACACATATATATTCAGTTCATACACCAATATATTCAGTTCTTACGCATATATATTCCGTTCTTACGCATATATATTCAGTTCTTACGCATATATATTCCGTTCTTCAAAATATATATTCCGTTCTTACGCATATATATTCAGTTCTTACACATATATATTCAGTTCTTACACATATATATTCAGTTCTTACGCATATATATTCAGTTCTTACACATATATATTCAGTTCTTACGCATATATATTCAGTTATTACACATATAGATTCAGTCCTTACACATATATATTCAATTTTTACGCATATATATTCCGTTCTTACACATATATATTCAGTTCTTACACATATATATTCAGTCTGATGCATATATATTCCGTTCTTACACATATATATTCAGTTCTGACGCATATATATTCCGTTCTTACTCATATATATTCAGTTCTTACGCATATATATTCAGTTCTTACACATATATATTCATTTCTTACGCATATATATTCAGTTCTTACACATATATATTCAGTTCTTACACATATATATTCCGTTCTTACACATATATATTCAGTTCTGACGCATATATATTCCGTTCTTACACATATATATCCAGTTCTTACGCATATATATGCAGTTCTTACACATATATATTCAGTTCTTACACATATATATTCAGTTCTTACGCATAAATATTCAGTTCTTACGCATATATATTCAGTTATTACACATATATATTCCGTTCTTACGCATATATTCAGTTCTTACGCATATATATTGAGTTCTTACGCATATATATTCAGTTCTTACACATATATGTTCAGTTCTTATACATATATATTCAGTTCTTACGCATATATATTCATCTCTTACACATATATATTCAGCTCTTACGCATATATATTCAGTTCTTACGCATATATATACAGTTCTAACACATATATATTCCGTTCTTACGCATATATATTCAGTTCTTACGCATATATATTCAGTTCTTACACATATATATTTATTTCTTACGCATATATATTCAGTTCTTACACATATATATTCAGTTCTTACACATATATATTCAGTTCTTACGCATATATATTCAGTTCTTACGCATATATATTCAGTTCTTACGCATGTATATTCAGTTCTTATGCATATATATACAGTTCTTACACATGTATATTCAGTTCTTACGCATATATATTCAGTTCTTACACATATATATTCATTTCTTACGCATATATATTCAGTTCTTACACATATATATTCAGTTCTTACACATATATATTCAGTTCTTACGCATATATATTCAGTTCTTACGCATATATATTCAGTTCTTACGCATGTATATTCAGTTCTTATGCATATATATACAGTTCTTACACATGTATATTCAGTTCTTACGCATATATATTCAGTTCTTACACATATATATTCAGTTTTTACACATATATATTCAGGTCTTACACATATATATTCAGTTCTTACACATATATATTCAGTTCTTTCGCATATATATTCCGTTCTTACACATATATATTCAGTTCTTATGCATATATATTCCATTCTTACGCATATATTCAGTTCTTACGCATATATATTGAGTTTTTACGCATATATATTCAGTTCTTACACATATATATTCAGTTCTTACACATATATATTCAGTTCTTACACATATATATTCAGTTATTACGCATATATATTCAGTTATTACACATATATATTCAGTCCTTACACATATATATTCAGTTTTTACGCATATATATTCCGTTCTTACGCATATATATTCAGTTCTTACGCATATATATTCCGATCTTACACATATATATTCCGTTCTTACGCATATATATTCAGTTTTTACGCATATATATTCAGTTCTTACGTATATATATTCAGTTCTTACACATATATATTCAGTTCTGACACATATATATTCAGTTCTGATGCATATATATTCCGTTCTTACACATATATATTCAGTTCTGACGCATATATATTCCGTTCTTACACATATATATTCAGTTCTTACGCATATATATGCTGTTCTTACACATATATATTCAGTTCTTACACATATATATTCAGTTCTTACGCATATATATTCAGTTCTTACACATATATATTCAGTTCTTACGTATATATATTCAGTTCTTACACATATATATTCAGTTCTTACGCATATATATTCAGTTCTTACGCATATATATTCAGTTCTTACACATGTATATTCAGTTCTTACGCATATATATTCAGTTCTTACGCATATATATTCCGTTCTATCAAATATATATATTCAGTTCTTACGCTTATATATTCAGTTCTTACGCATATATATTCCGTTCTTACGCATATATATTTAGTTCTTACGCATATATATTCAGTTCTTACGCATATATATTCAGTTCTTACGCATATATATTCAGTTCTTACACATATATATTCAGTTCTTACGCATAAATATTCAGTTCTTACGCATATATATTCAGTTATTACACATATATATTCCGTTCTTACGCATATATTCAGTTCTTACGCATATATATTGAGTTCTTACGCATATATATTCAGTTATTACACATATATATTCAGTCCTTACACATATATATTCAGTTCTTACGCTTATATATTCCGTTCTTACGCATATATATTCAGTTCTTAGGCATATATATTCCGTTCTTACGCATATATATTCAGTTTTTACGCATATATATTCAGTTCTTACGTATATATATTCAGTTCTTACACATATATATTCAGTTCTTACACATATATATACAGTTCTTACACATATATATTCAGTTCTGATGCATATATATTCCGTTCTTACACATATATATTCAGTTCTGACGTATATATATTGCGTTCTTACACATAAATATTCAGTTCTTACGGATATATATTCAGTTCTTACACATATATATTCAGTTCTTACGCATATATATTTAGTTCTTACACATATATATTCAGTTCTTACACCAATATATTCAGTTCTTACGCATATATATTCCGTTCTTACGCATATATATTCAGTTCTTACGCATATATATTCCGTTCTTCAAAATATATATTCCGTTCTTACGCATATATATTCAGTTCTTACACATATATATTCAGTTCTTACACATATATATTCAGTTCTTACGCATATATATTCAGTTCTTACACATATATATTCAGTTCTTACGCATATATATTCAGTTATTACACATATATATTCAGTCCTTACACATATATATTCAATTTTTACGCATATATATTCCGTTCTTACACATATATATTCAGTTCTTACACATATATATTCAGTCTGATGCATATATATTCCGTTCTTACACATATATATTCAGTTCTGACGCATATATATTCCGTTCTTACACATATATATTCAGTTCTTACGCATATATATTCAGTTCTTACACATATATATTCATTTCTTACGCATATATATTCAGTTCTTACACATATATATTCAGTTCTTACACATATATTTTCAGGTTCTTACGCATATATATTCAGTTCTTACGCATATATATTCAGTTCTTACGCATATATATTCAGTTCTTATGCATATATATACAGTTCTTACACATGTATATTCAGTTCTTACGCATATATATTCAGTTCTTACACCAATATATTCAGTTCTTACGCATATATATTCCGTTCTTACGCATATATATTCAGTTCTTACGCATATATATTCCGTTCTTCAAAATATATATTCCGTTCTTACGCATATATATTCAGTTCTTACACATATATATTCAGTTCTTACACATATATATTCAGTTCTTACGCATATATATTCAGTTCTTACACATATATATTCAGTTCTTACGCATATATATTCAGTTATTACACATATATATTCAGTCGTTACACATATATATTCAATTTTTACGCATATATATTCCGTTCTTACACATATATATTCAGTTCTTACACATATATATTCAGTCTGATGCATATATATTCCGTTCTTACACATATATATTCAGTTCTGACGCATATATATTCCGTTCTTACTCATATATATTCAGTTCTTACGCATATATATTCAGTTCTTACACATATATATTCATTTCTTACGCATATATATTCAGTTCTTACACATATATATTCAGTTCTTACACATATATATTCCGTTCTTACACATATATATTCAGTTCTGACGCATATATATTCCGTTCTTACACATATATATCCAGTTCTTACGCATATATATGCAGTTCTTACACATATATATTCAGTTCTTAAACATATATATTCAGTTCTTACGCATAAATATTCAGTTCTTACGCATATATATTCAGTTATTACACATATATATTCCGTTCTTACGCATATATTCAGTTCTTACGCATATATATTGAGTTCTTACGCATATATATTCAGTTCTTACACATATATGTTCAGTTCTTATACATATATATTCAGTTCTTACGCATATATATTCATCTCTTACACATATATATTCAGCTCTTACGCATATATATTCAGTTCTTACGCATATATATACAGTTCTAACACATATATATTCCGTTCTTACGCATATATATTCAGTTCTTACGCATATATATTCAGTTCTTACACATATATATTCATTTCTTACGCATATATATTCAGTTCTTACACATATATATTCAGTTCTTACACATATATATTCAGTTCTTACGCATATATATTCAGTTCTTACGCATATATATTCAGTTCTTACGCATGTATATTCAGTTCTTATGCATATATATACAGTTCTTACACATGTATATTCAGTTCTTACGCATATATATTCAGTTCTTACACATATATATTCATTTCTTACGCATATATATTCAGTTCTTACACATATATATTCAGTTCTTACACGTATATATTCAGTTCTTACGCATATATATTCAGTTCTTACGCATATATATTCAGTTCTTACGCATGTATATTCAGTTCTTATGCATATATATACAGTTCTTACACATGTATATTCAGTTCTTACGCATATATATTCAGTTCTTACACATATATATTCAGTTTTTACACATATATATTCAGGTCTTACACATATATATTCAGTTCTTACACATATATATTCAGTTCTTTCGCATATATATTCCGTTCTTACACATATATATTCAGTTCTTATGCATATATATTCCATTCTTACGCATATATTCAGTTCTTACGCATATATATTGAGTTTTTACGCATATATATTCAGTTCTTACACATATATATTCAGTTCTTACACATATATATTCAGTTCTTACACATATATATTCAGTTCTTATGCATATATATTCAGTTATTACACATATATATTCAGTCCTTACACATATATATTCAGTTTTTACGCATATATATTCCGTTCTTACGCATATATATTCAGTTCTTACGCATATATATTCCGATCTTACACATATATATTCCGTTCTTACGCATATATATTCAGTTTTTACGCATATATATTCAGTTCTTACGTATATATATTCAGTTCTTACACATATATATTCAGTTCTTACACATATATATTCAGTTCTGATGCATATATATTCCGTTCTTACACATATATATTCAGTTCTGACGCATATATATTCCGTTCTTACACATATATATTCAGTTCTTACGCATATATATGCAGTTCTTACACATATATATTCAGTTCTTACACATATATATTCAGTTCTTACGCATATATATTCAGTTCTTACACATATATATTCAGTTCTAACGTATATATATTCAGTTCTTACACATATATATTCAGTTCTTACGCATATATATTCAGTTCTTACGCATATATATTCAGTTCTTACACATGTATATTCAGTTCTTACGCATATATATTCAGTTCTTACGCATATATATTCCGTTCTATCAAATATATATATTCAGTTCTTACGCTTATATATTCAGTTCTTACGCATATATATTCCGTTCTTACGCATATATATTTAGTTCTTACGCATATATATTCAGTTCTTACGCATATATATTCAGTTCTTACGCATATATATTCAGTTCTTACACATATATATTCAGTTCTTACGCATAAATATTCAGTTCTTACGCATATATATTCAGTTATTACACATATATATTCCGTTCTTACGCATATATTCAGTTCTTACGCATATATATTGAGTTCTTACGCATATATATTCAGTTCTTACACATATATGGTCAGTTCTTATACATATATATTCAGTTCTTACACATATATATTCAGTTCTTACGCATATATATTCAGTTCTTACACATATATATTCAGTTCTTACGCATGTATATTCAGTTCTTACGCATATATATTCAGTTATTACACATATATATTCAGTCCTTACACATATATATTCAGTTCTTACGCTTATATATTCCGTTCTTACGCATATATATTCAGTTCTTAGGCATATATATTCCGTTCTTACGCATATATATTCGGTTTTTACGCATATATATTCAGTTCTTACACATATATATTCAGTTCTTACACATATATATACAGTTCTTACACATATATATTCAGTTCTGATGCATATATATTCCGTTCTTACACATATATATTCAGTTCTGACGTATATATATTGCGTTCTTACACATAAATATTCAGTTCTTACGGATATATATTCAGTTCTTACACATATATATTCAGTTCTTACGCATATATATTCAGTTCTTACACATATATATTCAGTTCTTACACCAATATATTCAGTTCTTACGCATATATATTCCGTTCTTACGCATATATATTCAGTTCTTACGCATATATATTCCGTTCTTCAAAATATATATTCCGTTCTTACGCATATATATTCAGTTCTTACACATATATATTCAGTTCTTACACATATATATTCAGTTCTTACGCATATATATTCAGTTCTTACACATATATATTCAGTTCTTACGCATATATATTCAGTTATTACACATATATATTCAGTCCTTACACATATATATTCAATTTTTACGCATATATATTCCGTTCTTACACATATATATTCAGTTCTTACACATATATATTCAGTCTGATGCATATATATTCCGTTCTTACACATATATATTCAGTTCTGACGCATATATATTCCGTTCTTACACATATATATTCAGTTCTTACGCATATATATTCAGTTCTTACACATATATATTCATTTCTTACGCATATATATTCAGTTCTTACACATATATATTCAGTTCTTACACATATATATTCAGGTTCTTACGCATATATATTCAGTTCTTACGCATATATATTCAGTTCTTACGCATATATATTCAGTTCTTATGCATATATATACAGTTCTTACACATGTATATTCAGTTCTTACGCATATATATTCAGTTCTTACACATATATATTCAGTTTTTACACATATATATTCAGGTCTTACACATATATATTCAGTTCTTACACATATATATTCAGTTCTTTCGCATATATATTCCGTTCTTACACATATATATTCAGTTCTTATGCATATATATTCCATTATTACGCATATATTCAGTTCTTACGCATATATATTGTGTTTTTACGCATATATATTCAGTTCTTACACATATATATTCAGTTCTTACACATATATATTCAGTTCTTACACATATATATTCAGTTCTTACGCATATATATTCAGTTATTACACATATATATTCAGTCCTTACACATATATATTCAGTTTTTACGCATATATATTCCGTTCTTACGCATATATATTCAGTTCTTACGCATATATATTCCGATCTTACACATATATATTCCGTTCTTACGCATATATATTCAGTTTTTACGCATATATATTCAGTTCTTACGTATATATATTCAGTTCTTACACATATATATTCAGTTCTTACACATATATATTCAGTTCTGATGCATATATATTCCGTTCTTACACATATATATTCAGTTCTGACGCATATATATTCCGTTCTTACACATATATATTCAGTTCTTACGCATATATATGCAGTTCTTACACATATATATTCAGTTCTTACACATATATATTCAGTTCTTACGCATATATATTCAGTTCTTACACATATATATTCAGTTCTTACGTATATATATTCAGTTCTTACACATATATATTCAGTTCTTACGCATATATATTCAGTTCTTACGCATATATATTCAGTTCTTACACATGTATATTCAGTTCTTACGCATATATATTCAGTTCTTACGCATATATATTCCGTTCTATCAAATATATATATTCAGTTCTTACGCTTATATATTCAGTTCTTACGCATATATATTCAGTTCTTACGCATATATATTCAGTTCTTACACATGTATATTCAGTTCTTACGCATATATATTCAGTTCTTACGCATATATATTCCGTTCTATCAAATATATATATTCAGTTCTTACGCTTATATATTCAGTTCTTACGCATATATATTCCGTTCTTACGCATATATATTTAGTTCTTACGCATATATATTCAGTTCTTACGCATATATATTTAGTTCTTACGCATATATATTCAGTTCTTACACATATATATTCAGTTCTTACGCATATATATTCAGTTCTTACGCATATATATTCAGTTATTACACATATATATTCCGTTCTTACGCATATATTCAGTTCTTACGCATATATATTGAGTTCTTACGCATATATATTCAGTTCTTACACATATATATTCAGTTCTTATACATATATATTCAGTTCTTACACATATATATTCAGTTCTTACGCATATATATTCAGTTCTTACACATATATATTCAGTTCTTACGCATGTATATTCAGTTCTTACGCATATATATTCAGTTATTACACATATATATTCAGTCCTTACACATATATATTCAGTTCTTACGCTTATATATTCCGTTCTGACGCATATATATTCAGTTCTTAGGCATATATATTCCGTTCTTACGCATATATATTCAGTTTTTACGCATATATATTCAGTTCTTACGTATATATATTCAGTTCTTACACATATATATTCAGTTCTTACACATATATATACAGTTCTTACACATATATATTCAGTTCTGATGCATATATATTCCGTTCTTACACATATATATTCAGTTCTGACGTATATATATTGCGTTCTTACACATCAATATTCAGTTCTTACGCATATATATTCAGTTCTTACACATATATATTCAGTTCTTACGCATATATATTCAGTTCTTACACATATATATTCAGTTCTTACACATATATATTCAGTTCTTACGCATATATATTGAGTTCTTACGCATATATATTCAGTTCTTACGCATATATATTCAGTTCTTATGCATATATATTCAGTTCTTACACATGTATATTCAGTTCTTACGCATATATATTCAGTTCTTACACATATATATTTAGTTTTTACACATATATATTCAGCTCTTACACATATATATTCAGTTCTTACACATATATATTCAGTTCTTTCGCATATATATTCCGTTCTTACACATATATATTCAGTTATTATGCATATATATTCCATTCTTACGCATATATTCAGTTCTTACGCATATATATTGAGTTTTTACGCATATATATTCAGTTCTTACACATATATATTCAGTTCTTACACATATATATTCAGTTCTTACACATATATATTCAGTTCTTACGCATATATATTCAGTTATTACACATATATATTCAGTCCTTACACATATATATTCAGTTTTTACGCATATATATTCCGCTCTTACGCATATATATTCAGTTCTTACGCATATATAATCCGATCTTACACATATATATTCCGTTCTTACGCATATATATTCAGTTTTTACGCATATATTTTCAGTTCTTACGTATATATATTCAGTTTTTACACATATATATTCAGTTCTTACACATATATATTCAGTTCTGATGCATATATATTCCGTTCTTACACATATATATTCAGTTCTGACGCATATATATTCCGTTCTTACACATATATATATTCAGTTCTTACGCATATATATTCCGTTCTTACACATATATATTCAGTTCTTACACATATATATTCAGTTCTTACACATATATATTCAGTTCTTACGCATATATATTCAGTTCTTACACATATATATTCAGTTCTTACGTATATATATTCAGTTCTTACGCATATATATTCAGTTCTTACGCATATATATTCAGTTCCTACGCATATATATTCAGTTCTTACGCATATATATTCAGTTCTTACACATATATATTCAGTTCTTACACATATATATTCAGTTCTTACGCATATATATTCAGTTCTTACGCATATATATTCAGTTCCTACGCATATATATTCAGTTCTTACGCATATATATTCAGTTCTTACACATATATATTCAGTTCTTACACATATATATTCAGTTCTTTCGCATATATATTCCGTTCTTACACATATATATTCAGTTTGTATGCATATATATTCCGTTCTTACGCATATATTCAGTTCTTACGCATATATGTTGAGTTCTTACGCATATATATTCAGTTCTTACACATATATTCAGTTCTTACACACATATATTCAGCTCTTACACATATATATTCAGTTCTTACGCATATATTATTAGTTATTAGGATTCTTGACAGAGGACATGGGCTCACATTCCTTGCCTGGAAATTATATTCACCCGAGCCGTTAGGCGAGGGGGAATATATATTTCCAGGCAGGGAATGTGAGCCCATGTTCCCAGTCAAGAATCCTAATAACGAATTTGTCATACTTCAAAGTTGTAACCATTTATTCAAGAAGAAAAAAAGCCAAACACACGATTTCATTATTATTGCGCCAATTTTTCCGTAACGTGATTTAACTAGACGTTGTTTACTTTCGTGACGTCATCGCTCTAACGTCGTTAAATTTAGCGGATTTTTTAATAAAATAAACGTATTTTGTCACTATGTTAATATTTTATTATCTGTAAAATTGCCAAAAAAATATGCTTACGATTATTTCAGACTTTTACACATAGTGAAAAGCGCAGAAAAGCGATGGGAAGGAAACAATCGGCGGTTTCCAAAACGAATCGGCAACGTTATCGTCGCCATTTTGTTTTTGTGTATTTGAGTAATGGGGTTCGTCCTATGTTCATTTCTCGAGACGTAGACATGGGCTCATGTCTACGGCGCATTGACCAATAAAATCCTGAGAATTTTCTTTGCAGTATGACAAATTCAGTTATTACACATATTTATTCAGTCCTTACACATATATATTCAGTTTTTACGCATATATATTCCGTTCTTACGCATATATATTCAGTTCTTACGCATATATATTCCGTTCTTACACATATATATTCCGTTTTTACGCATATATATTCAGTTTTTACGCATATATATTCAGTCTTACGTATATATATTCAGTTCTTACACATATATATTCAGTTCTTACACATATATATTCAGTTCTGATGCATATATATTCCGTTCTTACACATATATATTCAGTTCTTACGCATATATATTCAGTTCTTACACATATATATTCAGTTCTTACACATATATATTCAGTTCTTACACATATATAGTCAGTTCTTACGCATATATATTCCGTTCTATCAAATATATATATTCAGTTCTTACGCATATATATTCAGTTCTTACACATATATATTCAGTTCTTACGCATATATATTCAGTTCTTACGCATATATATTCAGTTCTTACACATATATATTCATTTCTTACGCATATATATTCCGTTCTTACACATATATATTGAGTTCTTACGCATATATATTCAGTTCTTACACATAAATATTCAGTTCTTATACATATTTATTCAGTTTTTACGCATATATATTCCGTTCTTACGCATATATATTCAGTTCTTACGCATATATATTCAGTTCTTACGCATATATATTCCGTTCTTACACATATATATTCCGTTCTTACGCATATATATTCAGTTTGTACGCATATATATTCAGTTCTTACGCATATATATTCAGTTATTACACATATATATTCAGTTCTTACACCAATATATTCAGTTATTACACATATATATTCAGTTCTTACACCAATATATTCAGTTCTTACGCATATATATTCCGTTCTTACGCATATATATTCAGTTCTTACGCATATATATTCCGTTCTCACACATATATATTCCGTTCTTACGCATATATAGTCAGTTCTTACGCATATATATTCAGTTCTTACACATATATATTCAGTTTTTACACATATATATTCAGGTCTTACACATATATATTCAGTTCTAACACATATATATTCAGTTCTTACGCATATATATTCCGTTCTTACGCATATATATTCAGTTCTTACGCATATATATTCCGTTCTATCAAATATATATATTCAGTTCTTACGCTTATATATTCAGTTCTTACGCATATATATTCCGTTCTTACGCATATATATTTAGTTCTTACGCATATATATTCAGTTCTTACGCATATATATTCAGTTCTTACGCATATATATTCAGTTCTTACACATATATATTCAGTTCTTACGCATATATATTCCGTTCTTACGCATATATATTCAGTTCTTACACATATATATTCATTTCTTACGCATATATATTCCGTTCTTACACATATATATTGAGTTCTTACGCATATATATTCAGTTCTTACACATAAATATTCAGTTCTTATACATATTTATTCAGTTTTTACGCATATATATTCCGTTCTTACTCATATATATTCAGTTCTTACGCATATATATTCAGTTCCTACGCATATATATTCCGTTCTTACACATATATATTCCGTTCTTACGCATATATATTCAGTTTTTACGCATATATATTCAGTTCTTACGCATATATATTCAGTTATTACACATATATTTTCAGTTCTTACACCAATATATTCAGTTATTACACATATATATTCAGTTCTTACACCAATATATTCAGTTCTTACGCATATATATTCCGTTCTTACGCATATATATTCAGTTCTTACGCATATATATTCCGTTCTTACACATATATATTCCGTTCTTACGCATATATATTCAGTTCTTACACATATATATTCAGTTCTTACACATATATATTCAGTTCTTACGCATATATATTCAGTTCTTACACATATATATTCAGTTCTTACGCATATATATTCAGTTATTACACATATATATTCAGTCCTTACACATATATATTCAGTTCTTACGCTTATATATTCCGTTCTTACGCATATATATTAAGTTCTTAGGCATGTATATTCCGTTCTTACGCATATATATTCAGTTTTTACGCATATATATTCAGTTCTTACGTATATATATTCAGTTCTTTCACATATATATTCAGTTCTTACACATATATATTCAGTTCTTACACATATATATTCAGTTCTGATGCATATATATTCCGTTCTTACACATATATATTCAGTTCTGACGTATATATATTCCGTTCTTACACATATATATTCAGTTCTTACGCATATATATTCAGTTCTTACACATATATATTCAGTTCTTACGCATATATATTCAGTTCTTACACATATATATTCAGTTCTTACACATATATATTCAGTACTGATGCATATATTTTCCGTTCTTACACATATATATTCAGTTCTGACGCATATATATTCCGTTCTTACACATATATATTCAGTTCTTACGCATATATATTCAGTTCTTACGCATATATATTCAGTTCTTACACATATATATTCAGTTCTTACACATATATAGTCAGTTCTTACGCATATATATTCAGTTCTTACACATATATATTCAGTTTTTACACATATATATTCAGGTCTTACACATATATATTCAGTTCTAACACATATATATTCAGTTCTTACGCATATATATTCCGTTCTTACGCATATATATTCAGTTCTTACGCATATATATTCCGTTCTATCAAATATATATATTCAGTTCTTACGCTTATATATTCAGTTCTTACGCATATATATTCCGTTCTTACGCATATATATTTAGTTCTTACGCATATATATTCAGTTCTTACGCATATATATTCAGTTCTTACGCATATATATTCAGTTCTTACACATATATATTCAGTTCTTACGCATATATATTCAGTTCTTACGCATATATATTCAGTTCTTACACATATATATTCATTTCTTACGCATATATATTCCGTTCTTACACATATATATTAAGTCCTTACGCATATATATTCCGTTCTTACGCATATATTCAGTTCTTACGCATATATATTGAGTTCTTACGCATATATATTCAGTTCAAACACATAAATATTCAGTTCTTACACCAATATATTCAGTTCTTACGCATATCTATTCCGTTCTTACGCATATATATTCAGTTCTTACTTATATATATTCCGTTCTTCAAAATATATATTCCGTTCTTACGCATATATATTCAGTTCTTACACATATATATTCAGTTCTTACACATATATATTCAGTTCTTACGCATATATATTCAGTTCTTACACATATATATTCAGTTCTTACGCATATATATTCAGTTATTACACATATATATTCAGTCCTTACACATATATATTCAGTTTTTACGCATATATATTCAGTTCTTACACATATATATTCAGTTCTTACACATATATATTCAGTTCTGATGCATATATATTCCATTCTTACACATATATATTCAGTTCTTACGCATATATATTCAGTTCTTACACATATATACTCATTTCTTACGCATATATATCCAGTTCTTACACCTATATTTCAGTTCTTACACATATATATTCAGTTCTTACGCATATATATTCAGTTCTTAGTCATATATATTCAGTTCTTACGCATATATATTCAGTTCTTATGCATATATATACAGTTCTTACACATGTATATTCAGTTCTACGCATATATATTCAGTTCTTACACATATATATTCAGTTTTTACACATATATATTCAGGTCTTACACATATATATTCAGTTCTTACACATATATATTCAGTTCTTTCGCATATATATTCCGTTCTTACACATATATATTCAGTTCTTATGCATATATATTCCATTCTTACGCATATATTCAGTTCTTACGCATATATATTGAGTTTTTACGCATATATATTCAGTTCTTACACATATATATTCAGTTCTTACACATATATATTCAGTTCTTACACATATATATTCAGTTCTTACGCATATATATTCAGTTATTACACATATATATTCAGTCCTTACACATATATATTCAGTTTTTACGCATATATATTCGTCTTACGCATATATAATTCAGTCTTACGCATATATATTCCGATCTTACACATATATATTCCGTTCTTACGCATATATATTCAGTTTTTTACGCATATATATTCAGTTCTTACGTATATATATTCAGTTCTTACACATATATATTCAGTTCTTACACATATATATTCAGTTCTGATGCATATATATTCCGCTCTTACACATATATATTCAGTTCTGACGCATATATATTCCGTTCTTACACATATATATTCAGTTCTTACGCATATATATGCAGTTCTTACACATATATATTCAGTTCTTACACATATATATTCAGTTCTTACGCATATATATTCAGTTCTTACACATATATATTCAGTTCTTACGTATATATATTCAGTTCTTACACATATATATTCAGTTCTTACGCATATATATTCAGTTCTTACGCATATATATTCAGTTCTTACACATGTATATTCAGTTCTTACGCATATATATTCAGTTCTTACGCATATATATTCCGTTCTATCAAATATATATTTTCAGTTCTTACGCTTATATATTCAGTTCTTACGCATATATATTCCGTTCTTACGCATATATATTTAGTTCTTACGCATATATATTCAGTTCTTACGCATATATATTCAGTTCTTACGCATATATATTCAGTTCTTAACATATATATTCAGTTCTTACACATATATATTCAGTTCTTACGCATATATATTCAGTTATTACACATATATATTCCGTTCTTACGCATATATTCAGTTCTTACGCATATATATTGAGTTCTTACGCATATATATTCAGTTCTTTACACATATATATTCAGTTTCTTATACATATATATTCAGTTCTTACACATATATATTCAGTTCTTACGCATATATATTCAGTTCTTACACATATATATTCAGTTCTTACGCATATATATTCAGTTATTACACATATATATTCAGTTCTTACACCAATATATTCAGTTCTTACGCATATATATTTCAGTTCTTACGCATATATATTCTGTTCTTACGCATATATATTCCGTTCTTACACATATATATTCCGTTCTTACGCATATATATTCAGTTTTTACACATATATATTCAGTTCTTACGCATATATATTCAGTTCTTACGCATATATATTCAGTTCTTACACATATATATTCAGTTCTTACGCATATATATTCAGTTATTACACATATATATTCAGTCCTTACACATATATATTCAGTTCTTACGCTTATATATTCCGTTCTTACGCATATATATTCAGTTCTAGGCATATATATTCCGTTCTTACGCATATATATTCAGTTTTTACACATATATATTCAGTTCTTACGTATATATATTCAGTTCTTACACATATATATTCAGTTCTTACACATATATATTCAGTTCTTACACATATATATTCAGTTCTGATGCATATATATTCCGTTCTTACACATATATATTCAGTTCTGACGTATATATATTCCGTTCTTACACATATATATTCAGTTCTTACGCATATATATTCAGTTCTTACACATATATATTCAGATTCTTACGCATATATATTCAGTTCTTACACATATATATTCAGTTCTTACACATATATATTCAGTTCTTACGCATATATATTCAGTTCTTACGCATATATATTCAGTTCTTACGCATATATATTCAGTTCTTATGCATATATATTCAGTTCTTACACATGTATATTCAGTTATTACGCACATATATTCAGTTCTTACACATATATATTTAGTTTTTACACATATATATTCAGTTCTTACACATATATATTCAGTTCTTTCGCATATATATTCCGTTCTTACACATATATATTCAGTTATTATGCATATATATTCCATTCTTACGCATATATCAGTTCTTACGCATATATATTGAGTTTTTACGCATATATATTCAGTTCTTACACATATAATATTCAGTTCTTACACATATATATTCAGTTCTTACACATATATATTCAGTTCTTACGCATATATATTCAGTTATTACACATATATATTCAGTCCTTACACATATATATTCAGTTTTTACGCATATATATTCCGCTCTTACGCATATATATTCAGTTCTTACGCATATATATTCCGATCTTACACATAATATTCCGTTCTTACGCATATATATTCAGTTTTTACGCATATATTTTCAGTTCTTACGTATATATATTCAGTTTTTTACACATATATATTCAGTTCTTACACATATATATTCAGTTCTGATGCATATATATTCCGTTCTTACACATATATATTCAGTTCTGACGCATATATATTCCGTTCTTACACATATATATTCAGTTCTTACGCATATATATGCAGTTCTTACACATATATATTCAGTTCTTACACATATATATTCAGTTCTTACGCATATATATTCAGTTCTTACACATATATATTCAGTTCTTACGTATATATATATTCAGTTCTTACGCATATATATTCAGTTCTTACGCATATATATTCAGTTCTTACGCATATATATTCAGTTCTTACGCATATATATTCAGTTATTACGCATATATATTCAGTTCTTACACATATATATTCAGTTCTTACACATATATATTCAGTTCTTTCGCATATATATTCCGTTCTTACACATATATATTCAGTTTGTATGCATATATATTCAGTTCTTACGCATATATATTGAGTTCTTACGCATATATATTCAGTTCTTACACATAAATATTCAGTTCTTATACATATTTATTCAGTTCTTACGCATATATATTCAGTTCTTACACATATATATTTAGTTTTTACACATATATATTCAGGTCTTACACATATATATTCAGTTCTTACACATATATATTCAGTTTTTACGCATATATATTCCGTTCTTACGCATATATATTCAGTTCTTACGCATATATATTCCGTTCTTACACATATATATTCCGTTCTTACGCATATATAT
The DNA here is from genome assembly GCA_037043455.1 of Cyrtodaria siliqua. NCBI lineage: Eukaryota > Metazoa > Mollusca > Bivalvia > Adapedonta > Hiatellidae > Cyrtodaria > Cyrtodaria siliqua. Next base: position 34,183 of record JAWPHD010016478.1, read on the forward strand.
TCAGTTTTTACGCATATATATTCAGTTCTTACGCATATATATTCAGTTATTACACATATATATTCAGTTCTTACACCAATATATTCAGTTATTACACATATATATTCAGTTCTTACACCAATATATTCAGTTCTTACGCATATATATTCCGTTCTTACGCATATATATTCAGTTCTTAGGCATATATATTCAGTTCTTACGCATATATATTCAGTTATTACGCATATATATTCAGTTCTTACACATATATATTCAGTTCTTACACATATATATTCAGTTCTTACTCATATATATTCAGTTCTTACGCATATATATTCCGTTCTATCAAATATATATATTCAGTTATTACGCATATATATTCAGTTCTTACCCATATATATTCCGTTCTTACGCATATATATTTAGTTCTGACGCATATATATTCAGTTCTTACGCATATATATTCAGTTCTTACGCATATATATTCAGTTCTTACGCATATATATTCAGTTCTTACGCATATATATTCCGTTCTTACGCATATATATTCAGTTCTTACGCATATATATTCCGTTCTTACACATATATATTCAGTTCTTAGGCATATATATTCAGTTCTTACGCATATATATTCAGTTATTACGCATATATATTCAGTTCTTACGCATATATATTCAGTTCTTACACATATTTATTCAGTTCTTACGCATATATTCCGTTCTTACGCATATATATTCAGTTCTTACGCATATATTCAGTTCTTACGCATATATATTCAGTTCTTACGCATATATAATCACTTCTTACGCATATATATTCAGTTCTTACGCATATATATTCAGTTCTTACGCATATATGTTCAGTTCTTACACATATATATTCCGTTCTTACACATATATATTCAGTTCTGACGCATATATATTCCGTTCTTACGCATATATATTCAGTTCTTACCCATATATATTCAGTTCTTACACATATATATTCAGCTCTTACGCATATATATTCAGTTCTTACGCATATATATTCAGTTCTTACGCATATATATTCAGTTCTTACGCATATATATTCAGTTCATACACATATATATTCAGTTCTTACGCATATATATTCAGTTCTTACACATATATATTCAGTTCTTACGCATATATATTCAGTACTTACACATATAAATTCAGTTCTTACGCATATATATTCAGTTCTTACGCATATATTCAGTTCTTACGCATATATATTCAGCTCTAAAGCATATATATTTCAGGTCTTACACATATACATTCAGTTCTTACACATATATATTCTGTTCTTACACATATATATTCAGTTCTTACACATATTTATTCAGTTTTTACTCATATATATTCCGTTCTTACGCAAATATATTCAGTTCTTACGCATATATTCAGTTCTTACACATATATATTCATTTCTTACGCATATATTCATTTCTTACGCATATATATTCCGTTCTTACGCATATATATTCCGTTTCTACGCATATATGTTTAGTACTTACGCATATATATTCAGTTCTTACGCATATATATTCAGTTCTTACCCATATATATTCAGTTCTTACGCATATATATTCCGTTCTTACGCATATATATTCCGTTTCTACGCATATATGTTTAGTACTTACGCATATATATTCAGTTCTTACGCATATATATTCAGTTCTTACCCATATATATTCAGTTCTTACGCATATATATGCAGTTCTTACACATATATATTCAGTTCTTACGCATATATATTCAGTTCTTACACATATATATTCAGTTCTTACGCATATATATTCCGTTCTAACACATATATATATTTAGTTCTTACGCATATATATTCCGTTCTTACGCATATATTGAGTTCTTACGCATATATATTGAGTTCTTACGCATATATATTCAGTTCTTACACATATATATTCAGTTTTTACACATATATATTCAGTTCTTACACATATATATTCCGTTCTTACACATATATATTCAGTTCTGACGCATATATATTCCGTTCTTACGCATATATATTCAGTTCTTACCCATATATATTCAGTTCTTACACATATATATTCAGCTCTTACGCATATATATTCAGTTCTTACGCATATATATTCAGTTCTTACGCATATATATTCAGTTCTTACGCATATATATTCAGTTCATACACATATATATTCAGTTCTTACGCATATATATTCAGTTCTTACACATATATATTCAGTTCTTACGCATATATATTCAGTACTTACACATATATATTCAGTTCTTACGCATATATATTTCAGTTCTTACGCATATATTCAGTTCTTACGCATATATATTCAGCTCTAACGCATATATATTCGGTCTTACACATATACATTCAGTTCTTACACATATATCTTCTGTTCTTACACATATATATTCAGTTCTTACACATATTTATTCAGTTTTTACTCATATATATTCCGTTCTTACGCAAATATATTCAGTTCTTACGCATATATTCAGTTCTTACACATATATATTCATTTTCTTACGCATATATTCATTTCTTACGCATATATATTCCGTTCTTACGCATATATATTCCGTTTCTACGCATATATGTTTAGTACTTACGCATATATATTCAGTTCTTACGCATATATATTCAGTTCTTACCCATATATATTCAGTTCTTACGCATATATATTCCGTTCTTACGCATATATATTCCGTTTCTACGCATATATGTTTAGTACTTACGCATATATATTCAGTTCTTACGCATATATATTCAGTTCTTACCCATATATATTCAGTTTCTGATGCATATATATTCCGTTCTTACACATATATATTCAGTTTTTACGCATATATATTCAGTTCTTACGCATATATATTCCGTTCTTACGCATATATATTCAGTTCTTAGTCATATATATTCAGTTCTTACGCATAATATATTCAGTTATTACGCATATATATTCAGTTCTTACGCATATATATTCAGTTCTTACGCATATATATTCAGTTCTTACTCATATATATTCAGTTCTTACGCATATATATTCTGTTCTATCAAATATATATATTCAGTTCTTACGCATATATATTCAGTTCTTACGCATATATATTCAGTTATTACGCATATATATTCAGTTCTTACGCATATATATTCAGTTCTTACACATATATATTCAGTTCTTACTCATATTTATTCAGTTCTTACGCATATATATTCAGTTCTTAAACATATATATTCAGTTCTTACGCATATATATTCCGTTCTTACACATATATTCAGTTCTTACGCATATAAATTCAGTTCTTACACATATATATTCAGTTTTTACACATATATATTCAGTTCTTACACATATATATTCAGTTCTAACACATATATATTCAGTTCTTACACATGTATATTCCGTTCTTATGCATATATATTCAGTTCTTACGCATATATATCCATCTCTTACACATATATATTCAGTTCTTACACATATATATTCAGTTCTTACACATATATATTCAGTTTCTTACGCATATATATTCAGTTATTACACATATATATTCAGTACTTACACATATATATTCAGTTTTTACGCATATATATTCCGTTCTTACGCATATATATTCAGTTCTTACGCATATATATTCCGATCTTACACATATATATTCCGTTCTTACGCATATATATTCAGTTTTTACGTATATATATTTAGTTCTTACGTATATATATTCAGTTCTTACACATATATATTCAGTTCTTACACATATATATTCAGTTCTGATGCATATATATTCCGTTCTTACACATATATATTCAGTTCTGACGCATATATATTCCGTTCTTACACATATATATTCAGTTCTTACGCATATATATGCAGTTCTTACACATATATATTCAGTTTTTACACATATATATTCAGTTCTTACGCATATATATTCAGTTCTTACACATATATATTCAGTTCTTACGTATATATATTAAGTTCTTACGCATATATATTCAGTTCTTACGCATATATATTCAGTTCTTACGCATATAATTCAGTTCTTACACATATATATTCAGTTCTTACACATATATATTCAGTTCTTACGCATATATATTCAGTTCTTACGCATATATATTCAGTTCTTACACATATATATTCAGTTCTTACGCCTATATATTCCGTTCTTACGCATATATTCAGTTATTACGCATATATATTCAGTTCTTACGCATATATATTCAGTTATTACGCATATATATTCAGTTCTTACACATATATATTCAGTTCTTACACATATATATTCCGTTCTATCAAATATATATATTCAGTTCTTACGCATATATATTCAGTTCTTACGCATATATATTCCGTTCTTACGCATATATATTTAGTTCTTACGCATATATATTCAGTTCTTACGCATATATATTTAGTTCTTACGCATATATATTCAGTTCTTACGCATATATTCAGTCTTACGCATATATATTGAGTTCTTACGCATATATATTCAGTTCTTACGCATATATATTCAGTTCTTACACATATATATTCAGTTCTTACGCATATATATTCAGTTCTTACGCATATATAGTCGGTTCTTTCGCATATATATTCAGTTCTTACACATATATATTCAGTTCTTTCGCATATATATTCCGTTCTTACACATATATATTCTGTTTTTAGGCATATATATTCCGTTCTTACGCATATATTCAGTTCTTACGCATATATATTCAGTTCTTACGCATATATATTCAGTTCTTACTCATATATATTCAGTTCTTACACATATATATTCAGTTCTTACGCCTATATATTCCGTTCTTACGCATATATATTCAGTTCTTAGTCATATATATTCAGTTCTTACGCATATATATTCAGTTATTATGCATATATATACAGTTATTACGCATATATATTCAGTTCTTACACATATATATTCAGTTCTTACACATATATATTCAGTTCTTACTCATATATATTCAGTTCTTACGCATATATATTCCGTTCTATCAAATATATATATTCAGTGCTTACGCATATATATTCCGTTCTTACGCATATATATTTAGTTCTTACGCATATGTATTCAGTTCTTACGCATATATAGTCAGTTCTTACGCATATATATTCAGTTCTTACGCATATATATTCAGTTCTTACGCATATATATTCCGTTCTTACACATATATATTCTGTTTTTATGCATATATATTCCGTTCTTACGCATATATTCAGTACTTACGCATATATATTGAGTTCTTACGCATATATATTCAGTTCTTACACATATATATTCAGTTCTTACACATATATATTCAGTTCTTACGCATATATATTCAGTTATGACACATATATATTCAGTCCTTACACATATATATTCAGTTTTTACGCATATATATTCAGTTCTTACGCATATATATTCAGTTCTTACGCATATATATTCCGTTCTTACACATATATATTCCGTTCTTACGCATATATATTCAGTTCTTATACATATATATTCAGTTCTTACACATATATATTCAGTTCTTACGCCTATATATTCCGTTCTTACGCATATATATTCAGTTCTTTGTCATATATATTCAGTTCTTACGCATATATATTCAGTTATTATGCATATATATTCAGTTCTTACGCATATATATTCAGTTATAACGCATATATATTCAGTTCTTACACATATATATTCAGTTCTTACACATATATATTCAGTTCTTACTCATATATATTCAGTTCTTACGCATATATATACCGTTCTATCAAATATATATTCAGTGCTTACGCATATATATTCAGTTCTTACGCATATATATTCCGTTCTTACGCATATATATTTAGTTCTTACGCATATATATTCAGTTCTTACGCATATATAGTCAGTTCTTACGCATATATATTCAGTTCTTACACATATATATTCAGTTCTTACGCATATATATTCAGTTCTTACGCATATATATTCAGTTCTTACACATATATATTCAGTTCTTAGTCATATATATTCAGTTCTTTCGCATATATATTCCGTTCTTACACATATATATTCTGTTTTTATGCATATATATTCCGTTCTTACGCATATATTCAGTTCTTACGCATATATATTGAGTTCTTACGCATATATATTCAGTTCTTACACATATATATTCAGTTCTTACACATATATATTCAGTTCTTACACATATATATTCAGTTCTTACGCATATATATTCAGTTATGACACATATATATTCAGTCCTTACACATATATATTCAGTTTTTACGCATATATATTCCGTTCTTACGCATATATATTCAGTTCTTACGCATATATATTCCGTTCTTACACATATATATTCCGTTCTTACGCATATATATTCAGTTCTTAGTCATATATATTCAGTTCTTACGCATATATATATTCATTTATTACGCATATATATTCAGTTCTTACGCATATATATTCAGTTATTACGCATATATATTCAGTTCTTACACATATATATTCAGTTCTTACGCATATATATTCAGTTCTTACTCATATATATTCAGTTCTTACGCATATATATTCCGTTCTATCAAATATATATATTCAGTTCTTACGCATATATATTCAGTTATGACACATATATATTCAGTCCTTACACATATATATTCAGTTTTTAAGCATATATATTCCGTTCTTACGCATATATATTCAGTTCTTACGCATATATATTCCGTTCTTACACATATATATTCCGTTCTTACGCATATATATTCAGTTCTTAGTCATATATATTCAGTTCTTACGCATATATATTCAGTTCTTACACATATATATTCAGTTCTTACGCCTATATATTCCGTTCTTACGCATATATATTCAGTTCTTTGTCATATATATTCAGTTCTTACGCATATATATTCAGTTATTACGCATATATATTCAGTTCTTACGCATATACATTCCGTTCTTACGCATATATATTTAGTTTTTACGCATATATATTCAGTTCTTACGCATATATAGTCAGTTCTTACGCATATATATTCAGTTCTTACACATATATATTCAGTTCTTACGCATGTATATTCAGTTCTTACACATATATATTCAGTTCTTAGTCATATATATTCAGTTCTTTCGCATATATATTCCGTTCTTACACATATATATTCTGTTTTTATGCATATATATTCCGTTCTTACGCATATATTCAGTTCTTACGCAAATATATTGAGTTCTTACGCATATATATTCAGTTCTTACACATATATATTCAGTTCTTACACATATATATTCAGTTCTTACACATATATATTCAGTTCTTACGCATATATATTCAGTTATGACACATATATATTCAGTCCTTACACATATATATTCAGTTTTTACGCATATATATTCCGTTCTTACGCATATATATTCAGTTCTTACGCATATATATTCCGTTCTTACACATATATATTCCGTTCTTACGCATATATATTCAGTTCTTAGTCATATATATTCAGTTCTTACGCATATATATTCAGTTATTACGCATATATATTCAGTTCTTACGCATATATATTCAGTTATTACGCATATATATTCAGTTCTTACACATATATATTCAGTTCTTACGCATATATATTCCGTTCTAGCAAATATATATATTCAGTTCTTACGCATATATATTCAGTTCTTACGCATATATATTCCGTTCTTACGCATATATATTTAGTTCTTACGCATATATATTCAGTTATTACGCATATATATTCAGTTCTTACGCATATATATTCAGTTCTTACACATATATATTCAGTTCTTACGCATATATATTCCGTTCTTACACATATATATTCAGTTCTTACACATATATTCAGTTCTTACGCATATATATTCAGTTCTTACACATATATATTCAGTTCTAACGCATATATATTCAGTTATTACACATATATAATCAGTCCTTACACATATATAATCAGTTCTTACGCATATATATTCCGTTCATACGCATATATATTCAGTTCTTACGCATATATATTCCGTTCTTACGCATATATATTCAGTTTTTACGCATATATATTGAGTTCTTACACATAAATATTCAGTTCTTTCGCATATATATTCAGTTCTTACACATATATATTCAGTTCTTAGTCATATATATTCAGTTCTTTCGCATATATATTCCGTTCTTACACATATATATTCTGTTTTTATGCATATATATTCCGTTCTTACGCATATATTCAGTTCTTACGCAAATATATTGAGTTCTTACGCATAACGCATATATATTCAGTTCTTACGCATATATATTCCGTTCTTACACATATATATTCCGTTCTTACGAATATATATTCTTACACATATATTCCGTTCTTACACATATATATTCCTTTCTTATACATATATATTCCGTTCTAACGCATATATATTCCGTTCTTACGCATATATATTCAGTTCTTACGCATATATATTCCGTTCTTACACATATATATTCCGTTCTTACGCATATATATTCAGTTCTTAGTCATATATATTCAGTTCTTACGCATATATATTCAGTTCTTACGCATATATATTCAGTTCTTACGCATATATATTCAGTTCTTACTCATATATATTCAGTTCTTACGCATATATATTCCGTTCTATCAAATATATATATTCAGTTCTTACGCATATATATTCAGTTCTTACGCATATATATTCCGTTCTTACGCATATATATTTAGTTCTTACGCATATATATTCAGTTATTACGCATATATATTCAGTTCTTACGCATATATATTCAGTTCTTACGCATATATATTCAGTTATGACACATATATATTCAGTCCTTACACATATATATTCAGTGGAGTGCGTGGTCCAGTGGTAGAGCGCCGAACTCCTGATCGAGAGGTCGTGGGTTCGATCCTCCGTCGCGGCCACGTTATTTATCCTTGAGCAAGATAATTAATCCACATTGCTTAGTACTGGTTCTACCCAGGAAGCCATCGAGAGTGATTAATCTAAGTTGCAAGAACTTGTTTCGCAATCGATGTAAAATAAATATGTTTAAAAAAAAAAAAAAAAAATATATATATTCAGTTTTTACGCATATATATTCCGTTCTTACGCATATATATTCAGTTCTTACGCATATATATTCCGTTCTTACACATATATATTCCGTTCTTACGCATATATATTCAGTTCTTAGTCATATATATTCAGTTCTTACGCATATATATTCAGTTATTACGCATATATATTCAGTTCTTACGCATATATATTCAGTTCTTAGTCATATATATTCAGTTCTTACGCATATATATTCAGTTATTACGCATATATATTCAGTTCTTACGCATATATATTCAGTTCTTACGCATATATATTCAGTTCTTACTCATATATATTCAGTTCTTACGCATATATATTCCGTTCTATCAAATATATATATTCAGTTCTTACGCATATATATTCAGTTCTTACGCATATATATTCCGTTCTTACGCATATATATTTAGTTCTTACGCATATATATTCAGTTATTACGCATATATATTCAGTTCTTACGCATATATATTCAGTTCTTACACATATATATTCAGTTCTTACGCATATGTATTCAGTTCTTACGCATATATATTCAGTTCTTGCGCATATATATTCAGTTCTTACACATAAATATTCAGTTCTTTCGCATATATATTCCGTTCTTACACATATATATTCAGTTGTTATGCATATATATTCCGTTCTTACGCATATATTCAGTTCTTACGCATATATATTCAGTTCTGACGCATATATATTCCGTTCTTACACATATATATTCAGTTCTTACACGTATATATTCAGTTCTTACACATATATATTCAGTTCTTACGCATATATATTCAGTTCTTACACATATATATTCAGTTCTTACACATATATTTTCAGTTCTTACGCATATATATTCAGTTCTTACGCATATATATTACGTTCTTACGTATATATATTCAGTTCTTACACATATATAATCAGTTCTGACGCATATATATTCAGTTCTTACGCATATATATTCAGTTCTTATGCATATATATTTAGTTCTTACACATGTATATTCAGTTCTTACGCGTATATATTCAGTTCTTACACATATATATTCAGTTTTTACACATATATATTCAGGTCTTACACATATATATTCAGTTCTAACACATATATATTCAGTTCTTACGCATATATATTCCGTTCTTACGCATATATATTCAGTTCTTACGGATATATATTGATCTCTTACACATATATATTCAGCTCTTACGCATATATATACAGTTCTTACGCATATATATTCAGTTCTTACGCATATATATTCAGTTATTACGCATATATATTCAGTTCTTACGCATATATATTCAGTTCTTACGGATATATATTCATCTCTTACACATATATATTCAGCTCTTACGCATATATATACAGTTCTTACGCATATATATTCAGTTCTTACGCATATATATTCAGTTATTACGCATATATATTCAGTTCTTACGCATATATATTCAGTTCTTACGCATATATATTCAGTTCTTACTCATATATATTCAGTTCTTACGCATATATATTCCGTTCTATCAAATATATATATTCAGTTCTTACGCATATATATTCAGTTCTTACGCATATATATTCCGTTCTTACGCATATATATTTAGTTCTTACGCATATATATTCAGTTATTACGCATATATATTCAGTTCTTACGCATATATATTCAGTTCTTACACATATATATTCAGTTCTTACGCATATATATTCCGTTCTTACACATATATATTCAGTTCTTACACATATATTCAGTTCTTACACATATATATTCAGTTCTTACGCATATATATTCAGTTCTTACACATATATATTCAGTTCTAACGCATATATATTCAGTTATTACACATATATAATCAGTTCTTACGCATATATATTCCGTTCTTACGCATATATATTCAGTTCTTACGCATATATATTCCGTTCTTACGCATATATATTCAGTTTTTACGCATATATATTCAGTTCTTACACATAAATATTCAGTTCTTTCGCATATATATTCAGTTCTTACACATATATATTCAGTTCTTAGTCATATATATTCAGTTCTTTCGCATATATATTCCGTTCTTACACATATATATTCTGTTTTTATGCATATATATTCCGTTCTTACGCATATATACAGTTCTTACGCAAATATATTGAGTACTTACGCATATATATTCAGTTCTTACACATATATATTCAGTTCTTACACATATATATTCAGTTCTTACACATATATATTCAGTTCTTACGCATATATATTCAGTTATGACACATATATATTCAGTCCTTACACATATATATTCAGTTTTTACGCATATATATTCCGTTCTTACGCATATATATTCAGTTCTTACGCATATATATTCCGTTCTTACACATATATATTCCGTTCTTACGCATATATATTCAGTTCTTAGTCATATATATTCAGTTCTTACGCATATATATTCAGTTATTACGCATATATATTCAGTTCTTACGCATATATATTCAGTTCTTACGCATATATATTCAGTTCTTACTCATATATATTCAGTTCTTGCGCATATATATTCCGTTCTATCAAATATATATATTCAGTTCTTACGCATATATATTCAGTTCTTACGCATATATATTCCGTTCTTACGCATATATATTTAGTTCTTACGCATATATATTCAGTTATTACGCATATATATTCAGTTCTTACGCATATATATTCAGTTCTTACACATATATATTCAGTTCTTACGCATATGTATTCAGTTCTTACGCATATATATTCAGTTCTTGCGCATATATATTCAGTTCTTACACATAAATATTCAGTTCTTTCGCATATATATTGCGTTCTTACACATATATATTCAGTTGTTAAGCATATATATTCCGTTCTTACGCATATATTCAGTTCTTACGCATATATATTCAGTTCTGACGCATATATATTCCGTTCTTACACATATATATTCAGTTCTTACACGTATATATTCAGTTCTTACACATATATATTCAATTCTTACGCATATATATTCAGTTCTTACACATATATATTCAGTTCTTACACATATATTTTCAGTTCTTACGCATATATATGCAGTTCTTACGCATATATATTCAGTTCTTATGCATATATATTCAGTTCTTACACATGTATATTCAGTTCTTACGCATATATATTCAGTTCTTACACATATATATTCAGTTTTTACATATATATATTCCGTTCTTACGCATATATATTCAGTTCTTACACATATATTCAGTTCTTACACATATATATTCAGTTCTTACGCATATATATTCAGTTCTTACACATATATATTCATCTCTTACACATATATATTCAGCTCTTACGCATATATATTCAGCTCTTACGCATATATATTCAGTTCTTACTCATATATATTCAGTTCTTACGCATATATATTCCGTTCTATCAAATATATATATTCAGTTCTTACGCTTATATATTTAGTTCTTACACATATATATTCCGTTCTTACGCATATATATTTAGTTCTTACGCATATATATTCAGTTCTTACGCATATATATTCAGTTCTTACGCATATATATTCAGTTCTTACACATATATATTCAGTTCTTACGCATATATATTCAGTTCTTACGCATATATATTCAGTTCTTACACATATATATTCAGTTCTTACGCATATATATTCCGTTCTTACACATATATATTCAGTTCTTACACATATATTCAGTTCTTACACATATATATTCAGTTCTTACGCATATATATTCAGTTCTTACACATATATATTCAGTTCTAACGCATATATATATTCTAGTTATTACACATATATAATCAGTCCTTACACATATATAATCAGTTCTTACTCATATATATTCCGTTCTTACGCATATATATTCAGTTCTTACGCATATATATTCCGTTCTTACGCATATATATTCAGTTTTTACGCATATATATTCAGTTCTTACGTATATATATTCAGTTCTTACGCATATATATTCAGTTCTTATGCATATATATTCAGTTCTTACACATATATATTCAGTTCTTACGAATATATATTCAGTTCTTACACATATATATTCAGTTTTTACACATATATATTCAGGTCTTACACATATATATTCAGTTCTAACACATATATATTCAGTTCTTTCGCATATATATTCCGTTCTTACGCATATATATTCAGTTCTTACGCATATATATTCATCTCTTACACATATATATTCAGCTCTTACGCATATATATTCAGTTCTTACGCATATATATTCAGTTCTTACTCATATATATTCAGTTCTTACGCATATATATTCCGTTCTATCAAATATATATATTCAGTTCTTACGCTTATATATTTAATTCTTACACATATATATTCCGTTCTTACGCATATATATTTAGTTCTTACGCATATATATTCAGTTCTTACGCATATATATTCAGTTCTTACGCATATATATTCAGTTCTTACACATATATATTCAGTTCTTACGCATATATATTTAGTTCTTACACATATATATTCAGTTCTTACGCATATATATTCCGTTCTTACACATATATATTCAGTCCTTACGCATATATATTTCGTTCTTACGCATATATTCAGTTCTTACGCATATATATTGAGTTCTTACGCATATATATTCAGTTCTTACACATATATATTCAGTTCTTATACATATATATTCAGTTCTTACACATATATATTCAGTTCTTACGCATATATATTCAGTTCTTACACATATATATTCAGTTCTTACGCATATATATTCAGTTATTACACTTATATATTCAGTTCTTACACCAATATATTCAGTTCTTACGCATATATATTCCCTTCTTACGCATATATATTCAGTTCTTACGCATATATATTCAGTTCTTACACATATATTCAGTTCTTACACATATATATTCAGTTCTTACGCATATATATTCAGTTCTTACACATATATATTCAGTTCTTACGCATATATATTCAGTTATTACACATATATATTCAGTCCTTACACATATATAATCAGTTCTTACGCATATATATTCCGTTCTAACGCATATATATTCAGTTCTTACGCATATATATTCCGTTCTTACGCATATATATTCAGTTTTTACGCATATATATTCAGTTCTTACGTATATATATTCAGTTTCTTACACATATATATTCAGTTCTTACACATATATATTCAGTTCTTACACATATATATTCAGTTCTGATGCATATATATTCCGATCTTACACATATATATTCAGTTCTGACGCATATATATTCCGTTCTTACACATATATATTCAGTTCTTACGCATATATATTCAGTTCTTACACATATATATTCAGTTCTTACGCATATATATTCAGTTCTTACACATATATATTCAGTTCTTACACATATATATTCAGTTCTTACGCATATATATTCAGTTCTTACGCATATATATTCAGTTCTAACGCATATATATTCAGTTCTTATGCATATATATTCAGTTCTTACACATGTATATTCAGTTCTTACGCATATATATTCAGTTCTTACACATATATATTCAGTTTTACACATATATATTCAGTTCTAACACATATATATTCAGTTCTTACGCATATATATTCCGTTCTTACGCATATATATTCCGTTCTTACGCATATATATTCATCTCTTACACATATATATTCAGCTCTTACGCATATATATTCAGTTCTTACGCATATATATTCAGTTCTTACGCATATATATTCAGTTCTTACGCATCTATATTCAGTTCTTACGAATATATATTCAGTTCTTACACATATATATTCAGATCTTACGCATATATATTCCGTTCTTACGCATATATATTCAGTTCTTAGTCATATATATTCAGTTCTTACGCATATATATTCAGTTATTACGCATATATATTCAGTTCTTACGCATATATATTCAGTTATTACGCATATATTCAGTTCTTACGCATATATATTCAGTTCTTACGCATATATATTCAGTTCTTACGCATATATATTCCGTTCTATCAAATATATATATTTAGTTCTTACGCATATATATTCAGTTCTTACGCATATATATTCCGTTCTTACGCATATATATTTAGTTCTTCTTACGCATATATATTCATTTCTTAGGCATATATATTCAGTTCTTAGGCATATATATTCAGTTCTTACACATATATATTTAGTTCTTACGCATATATATTCAGTTCTTACGCATATATATTCAGTTCTTACACATATATATTCAGTTCTTACGCATATATATTCCGTTCTTACACATATATATTCAGTTCTTACGCATATATATTCAGTTCTTACACATATATATTCAGTTTTTACACATATATATTCAGTTCTTACACATATATATTCAGTTATAACACATATATATTCAGTTCTTACACATATATATTCC
>JAWPHD010016479.1:0-49584 GCA_037043455.1 Cyrtodaria siliqua
CTGAAATTTTCATGAAACATTATGTTAAGCATCTTAGCATTGACCTTTCAAGTTTGTTCAAATTGGGTGGATCATGTCATTTACTAAGTTATAAAATTAACTTATGTATAACCGTACCCTTACCAAAAATATAGGCTTCTGGCGACTATTTGCTGCAACTCTGCGACTCTGCGGCAAACATTGCTGCAAAGCTGCGGCGAACAAGTTTGCGGCGATGTTGCGGTACACTTTTATCATGCAAATGAGGTCTGCGGCAAAGTTGCAGCGAACAAATATGCAAATGAGGTTCTGGTGATGTTCCGGCGATGTTCACCGCAACTTTGCCGCAGACCTCATTGATCGCCTGTTTTCATTGCTCACAAAGTGTAAGCATAGAGTCGAAATTTCGAAAATGTTCATCAGTGATCCAGTAAAACCTATTAATACGCTTCTTATACATATAACCACAAAATAGAATAGAAATGGGCAGTTTTCCCAACTTATAATGCCCGTTTGCATCGAAATAGGAGGGATTACTTTACTTTTTATATTCGATACACCTCGGAGGTTTACATGTAATTGGTGGTGGTAACCTATACGATATTTTATGCACTTATTTCAGTACTGTGATCTTATGCAATCTCTACCCAGAGTTGTCGTCCTTGAATTCACATGACCCCGATGACCCTGCTATTTTACGCGGAATTGTGAATCACGTGATTTCGGAAACCTAATGCATTGCACGGCATATGTGGAAGGCCAGAGTAACCAGGTTAGATTTGATATGAGAAACAGAAACTACCGTTTTTGAAAAACCGAAACCCATGACAAATCGATATAATACACGATTACTAGCCAGCTCAGCACTAGTTAACCGGGTGGGCTTGTGTTAGGTGGTAGCTAACGTAACTTCATAATAATCGGGTGTTATAATTAATATAACTTATTTTAGTTGTGGATTTTGCGTGATATGGACGGGCCAACACGGCACCCTGCACTGCACCGTCTCGAGCTCAGCGACGGGTAAGTTCAATTTAATACATAACCACACATAACCACACAGATCAACCGGCTGCAGCGAAGTCAATTGGTTGCAGAGAAGTCAGATTGAGTGAAATTGTTGGAAGTGAATGGTGGGGTTAGTATTTTGCTTTCTGTTGGGTATTTGCTAAAATGTTTGGAAAATGATCATGCAGGTTTGAAAAGAGAATGACAAGAGGAGGCTTTCAATTAAAAAAAAAATCGGTAATAAAACGACGTTAGCTGCAAGCCTGCCAAATCTCGGGTTAAAATCCGGATTCTCCGGATCTCCTGATTAAGTGTACAATCTCTGGATTTTCCATCAAAGAAAAATGTTCATGATTTAACAGCTATATTTTCAAAGTTTATCAGCTATTTCTTAAATTGGTCCTGTTAACTCCGTAGTCAGAGAAGTATTTACAATGTAGAATCAATGGGGGTCATCCGTGTAATGTACAACTAGCGGATACAGTGGGGGGCGCACCCAGTGCGCGCCCCCCCTAAAAATTCAGGATCATACATGTATGTCATTGTTACTGTAGATAAAATATCAAATCAATTCGACCTTACTGTCTGTATTTACCCTAAAAAATTGTGAATTTTTTCGATTATAATTGTGAAAAAAGTATACTTTTGGCATGGTGAATGGCCGAATAACGGCCCCAAATTAGCATAAATAAAACACTGATAACAATATGAAATTGTGTATATTTTATTGTTTCAAAAAGGCATGGCAACAACTAGCTCTTGCAATTATTGCAAAGGGTAAAACAGTTTAATTTATTTTTCACTAAGGCCGGAAGAGGTCAGTTTCAACAGCAGGACAATGAGCACATTGGGTCGGCCGTGATTGCGTTGGAACATAATAATTTTATCAAAAAAAAATCGAAACCCCCCCCATAATATAGAGCCATATGCGTGATTTAATTTTATTTTATAAAGTATATAAAAAAAAAAAGGAGTTGGGGGGGTGTTTTCAGTGGGTCGGTCGGGTTACTGTAAACTCAGTATAATTTTATTTAGCCTAGTCTATTATTTCTATAACTATCAAACAATGCATCAACTTGTTTTAATTGCATAAATTTTTTTTTAAAAAAAAGGTGGTGGAAAATTAAATTGCGCACTCCCAAATATGGCCAAAATTTGTTCGCAAAAATCCTGAGAATTTTAAAATTTAAGATTTAAACTTTAGTTTCTTCGCTTGCTTTAAATCTTAAATTTTAAAGATTTTAAAATTTAGATCTAATTTTTAGTTCTTCGCCGCGCTTTAAATCTTAAATTTTAAAAATCTCAGGATTTTCTGCGAACAAATATTGGCAGGCCTGTTGTGCATGTAGCATCCTGTATAAAAACCATAAAAACACTATTATGAAAAAGGTGGTGGTGGGAGCCTAGATTTGAACATGACAAGGCTAAAGAGCTCTCTTTTGTATTTAGTAGTACTTCATTCCAGTGTCATATTGTGCGTGGTGGTAATTATTGATAGAAAGGTTCAGGAGATTTGTTAAGGAGGATATTTTTAGAAATAATTAAAACTTTCAGAGTTTATGATTATTATAGCATTTTAAAGTCGACAGGGTAAAAATAATTGCCGAACCGGAATGCCAGATGTGTTTTACAAGTGCGAACGGCAGAAGTCAGAAGTGACATTTCAGATGCGAATGGCAGGTCAAGATTGCTTTAAAGCAATTCTTTCGCGTTTTTGACAATTGCTAGGGTAACCTTAACCACTGTACATTTTGGGGTGAAACTTACTTGTAATTACCTATAGATTGTTTTGACATATATTAAATTGGACATAAATAAAAATGCAACCTCAACTGTAATCCAAGTCTTCTCTGACCTTATCAAGCCCTTTTTTCAATTTTGATATTTCATCTGGCTGTGTACGGTCAGAGCTGTTCCTATAAAGGAGCTACCCTCTTGGTTTTAAGTAAATATATCTAAGAAAATAGGCGTTGAATTAACATTTCAAGCATCTATAGCGATTATCAATATATGTATTTACCTATTTGACCAAAATAATTATGTGTTCTATTAATCTTAATGAAGTTGTAATGGTCAACCTTTTCAGACCAAGTTAAATAAAATATTAAATTTCCAACATTTGTTATTATTCAGAGTCAACTTTTCATTTTGGCGCTTTGCAATTCTCTGAACAAATCAATTGTTTTATAATTTTTAAAGTCTAGACCCTAATTATGCTCCGAGAAGAGTTTGTTGCACTCCAAAAATCCCTCGATGTTGTCAGTTGATAGTGGGCTTATTTGATGAGGGAAATATGAATGCCTTCACATCGCATCGCGCGAGAGAATATCACGGGAATTTAATTAAAATGCAAATGACAATATAGCCGTTATAGTAAACAAAAGTTAATTCAAAACATAAATGTTTTATTGTGTCACTATAATCGATAAAGGTGCAGTTTTATCATTGCAGCTTGGTAAATAAACATTAATTGATCAATCTGTTAAGCTAAATTATTGTAAAAAGTCGACCCGACGCAGCAAACATTGTTGAAAGCGCATGACTGTGTGTTTCTAGTAATCCCCCGGTTTTCGCTATAGGAGTTCCTCTGACCGTAAAAAGCCACAAAAAAAAGAGAATAAAAAGGCTTTTAGGGTCGGAGAAGGTTCGGATTTATTAACCTCAATTTTCATGGTATGAAGACTAAATTGAAATATTTTATGAACAGTTGGTGTGTGTTTTTATGCCCACGAAGGGATGGATGTGTGTCACTATAATCGATAAAGGTGCAGTTTTATCATTGCAGCTTGGTAAATAAACATTAATTGATCAATCTGTTAAGCTAAATTATTGTAAAAAGTCGACCCGACGCAGCAAACATTGTTGAAAACGCATGACTGTGTGTTTTAAGTATATCCCCCGGTTTTCGCTATAGGAGTTCCTCTGACCGTAAAAAGCCACACAAAAAAAGAGAATAAAAAGGCTTTTAGGGTCAGAGAAGGTTCGGATTACCTCAATTTTCATGGTATGAAGACTAAATTGAAATATTTTATGAACAGTTGGTGTGTGTTTTTATGCCCACAAAGGGATGGATGGTTCTTGGTATGTTTCGCGGTCCATTTACCCTCGTGTGTGTGTGTGTGTGTGTACATAATATATGAATATTAAATTAATGAAAATACAAAAAAAATTGTGGGAGAGCATGGGGTGGTGTGACCTTGACATTGAAGGTACGGACCTGGATTTTGTGAGCGACACGTCTTCTTTATGGTGAACACGTGTGTCATGTGTATATGAATTAACCTCTAAGTTTGACCTTGGAGCTACGGACCTGGATTTTGCGCACAACACGTCGTTGTGGTGAACATTTATGACAGGTTATATGAAAATCCTCCAATGGATGACAGTTATAGACTGGACAAGACCTATATGAGGCCCAAAAAAAATAGGTGTGTTTTCTATTGCATGCTCTAACAAAAATAGGGAATGTAGGTTGGCATTTTCTTTTCTTTTTCTTTTTTTTTGAGCAAGATATTGTGAGAATCTATTTATCTCATAAACGCCATACAAGTTGATGATACAACTGAAAGTTTCTCTGTGATATTGTCAGTTTTCCAAGATGTAAGACTGCCCCAGTTAAATTATGCATTCGTGTTACAAATAATAGGATACTTTAAACCAGAATAACTTTGTTTAACATGCATTTTACTAAATAGCATCGCATTGTTTACCTGAAAGGAAAACATTAAACATTTTACTAAGTACATGTAGTTAATTAGCATCGCATTGTTTACTTGAAAGAATAACATTAAACTCTGAATGTATCCTGACATTCCAGGCAAATCCTATGGCTTAACTAAATATTTTCTACTTTTGCTGTGAAATTTGGTAATAATTTGCATATAATACCAGTGCCCAGTGGATTACAAAAAATATATAATGAAGATTCACTTCCATGATATGTAAGCTATATGATAAATCATTGTTCAGAACAAATAGATTTTTTCCTTAAAAATAGGGTTGGTCGGGCCACCGGTATTTTTTATTTGGCCTGACTTAAAATCAAATATAGGGCCATATGACATGATTTGATGTCTAAGGGTGACCTTGGAGCTACGAACCTGGATTTTGCACGTGAAAATCCCTCCATAAATGTCAGAGTTATTGACGGGACACAAAATGTGTGACGGACAGAAGGACTGACGGACGGTGCGTTTGCTATATGCCCAACCTTCGGGAGCATAAAAACACACACCAGCTGTTACAAAAATATTTGAATTCAGTCTTCATATCCTGAGAATTGAGGTTGCATTGCTTTACTATTTACCACAATACATAATTATATGTCCAATATGTCAAAAGGTAACACTGTTTACTAAATGCGTGCTCTGAAAATATCTACAGGTAATTACAAGTAAGTTTCAATCCAAAATTTACAGTTGTTACCCTTGCAATCGTCAAAAACGCGAAAGAATTGCTTAAAGCAATCTGGCATCTGAAATGTTCACTCTGACTTCACCGATCGCACTTGTAAAACACATCTGACATTCTGGTTCGCAATTTTTAGCTCCATCTGCAGAGCTTATGCCATGGTCCAGCGTCCATCGTCAGTCCGTCCGTCTGTTCGCTAACTTTTTTGTGGCGACAAAATGACTGGCACGACATGTAGTTGGTCCTAACCAAAATTCGTTTTTGATTGGATGTCAAACTTACGTAGCCACCAGCGACCATCTTTGTTTACATAAGAGTTTTATAGGAAAATATTGTGACGACTACTCCTCTGAAACTACTTGATGGAATTTCATGAAACTTGACAGGAATGTTGCTCTGGATATCTAGTTGATCTTAGCAAAAATTCAGGTAGGCCGGAAATTCAAGATGACCGTGCACCACGGCTAAATATAGATTTTTAAAAAACAAATGTGTAGCAACTACTTCTTGAAAACTATAAGTGATATTTGATATGGGACTTTTTCTAAAATCATCAGCATGACATGCAGTCTTCGAATTTAGCCACTGGTCCGAAGCCCGGGGCCAGTAAAAATTGACTCGGGCCAGTAAAATTCAGTATTTCACAGGCCTAAAGCAAACTTTTCAGGCAAACATATCAGTTGCCAAAATAATTCTTTAAAATTCAACGTAGTTCCGTGAATTATTTACATGTTTTCCCTTCAATGCGTGAAACAGATGTTTTCATCAAAATTTTAGACTGGTGGTCGACTTGTTGCATACTTTCGCTCTTTCGTACTTTTATTGCGGCAACGACGTTTTAGACCCGACAGTAACTATTTATCGATAACCCGACTCTGTTTTGTTCATATGCTCTTACGCTTTTGTTTTCAATGTCGAACTTACTGAGATATTTTGATGGTGCAAAGCCTGGAATCAAACGTCCTGCCCAAACAAGCACCGAACAATCAGTTTCGAAACGGGCATACAAAAAAGAAAGGAGGAAACGGACGTTCCAACCCACACCCAAATGGCTTTCGGATTATTCGTGGCTATATTTTGACGAAAGTTTCAACAAGATGTTTTGCATTTTGAATTTAAATAAGATCTAAATAAAGTATTTTAATGTTCACTGTTGGTTTCGTTGTGAATTCACTAACTTAAAATGATGTTCATACCATTACCTATCGTCATGTTTGTCTTTGATATCCAAAAAGGTAGGAAAGAAAGAGATTTAATTAATTTTTATATGGGCCAGTAAGAATTCTTTCGGGCCAGTAGATTATTGCAGGTTTAATTGGCCCACTGGGCCAGTGCATTGAAAAGTTTGTTGTGAAGGCTGGACATGGTGTTGGAGTTATATAGTAAAAACTTGTAACGACTACTCCTCTGAAACAACTTTTCATGACTCTTCACAGGAATATTGATCTAGCTATCAAAAACGTATCCGACTAGAGCTTCAAGGTGTTGACCTCTTGTTTTTTACCCTGTTGACTTTAAAATGCTATAACTCGGAAAGTTTTCATTATTTCAATGAGATACTTTGTTCAGTTAATCATAAAGGATTGACGGTCTTGACAAGCGTTTTAAATTGAATATCAGTTCTTTATTTGTGTTTATTTGGCATTTATACAGGGTGCTACATGCACATTGTTTTATTACCAGATTTTTAAAATAAAAGCTTCCTCTGTCATTCCTTTTCAAACCTGCATAATTATTTTCCAGAAAGCAAAAATATCTACCCACCATTCACTTCCAACAATTTCGCCAATATAAAATGTCTGCATCCATCTGACTTCGCTACAGCCGGTTGATCAGTGTGATAACGGTGTCAATTATTCCACAAAATGCGAAAATGGAAGCCCTAGTCCGGGAAGAGAATGAAGGTTTGTATCACAGGAGTCGGTTACTTCTAATTTTGCATGACTATTCAAAGAATACTATTGATCATACTATCGCAACCCGGCGGCATTCCAGTCCACGTCGAGCTCTGCGTGAAAGCTATGTTTACAGGTACATGTATATATCTCTTTCATTTCTTGTCCTGGCTCCACCAAGTTTGGCCTTGAACTTCCTTATATATAGTTTTATCTTAAGAGCTGCTCGAGTAATGTTGGTTCCTATACCAATTGGGCTCCCATGAAACCTGATTTCTGATAGCCCTAAATTATTACATTTGTGCAATGTCTATGAGTAGCTGTTCGTGTCATAAGTAACGTGTTTTACAAAATGTAACGTGTTACTTATTCCATCTCTAACGCGTTACTCCCGATTTTCTAACGCGTTAGAGATGAGATTTCTCCTATTTAAGTGAAAAACAGCGACAATAATTTTCTACCGCGTTACTTGGTCCAGGTAAAACATTTTCTAACACGTTAGAAACTAGCATGTCACATAAGTAACGCATTACTCGATGGAAACCTATATAACGCGATGATCTAAAACCATTCGACCAATCAAAGACCTGGTTACAGTGTCTATATTTATGTAGCCTGAACTCTTCCCCAATGAAGCTGTCTTAATTATTAACATTCAAACAATTACATACCAATATTAGTTGTAAGCAATGTTCGAGTGGTTTTAAGAATATCTACTAATATGTGTATGTAAGATGTTACACATGAAGGGGGCTGGGGTGGCGCAGTCGGTAGCGCGGCGGATTTGTAACCGGAGGCCCCGGGTTCAATCCTCCGTGGTACCACTGAGTTCCGTCTGTGTGTTCCTGGTCAAGACACTTTACCTTAGCCTCGTCCGTCGGATGGGGACGTAAACCGGGCGGTCCCGTTTATCGGTCTATCCTCCGAGCACGTTAAAGAACCATAGGAATCTATTCGATAATAAGAGTAGTGCAGGTTCCCGTATTCCTATGTATCCTTCCCCTCTCTCTGGGGCGGCTCTAAATAACCTATACTGTGTTGATGAGCCGTTAAACAACATTCATTTTATACACATGAATTGTGTATACATGACAATATATATTCAGTCATTATTCATATTGCAATCATCAATGGTGACTGGTCTTCAGTCTTTATTTAGGTACTAGTTTAATTAAAAAGGATCAACTTATGTACTGACCATGTATATAAGATTATATATTCAAGAACACACACAAGCTAAATGCATTCTTTAAGGATATACTGTGAAACTGTCCTAATGTGAATAATCATGTGCTTATCACATACTTCACTGATAAAATCAATCCCTGCTGAGCTATTAGCTGCAGTGAGACGGCATGGGTAAAAGCTGGGGTGGAGTCTTAATTAGAGTCTTGGAGTGAGCTTCGGAGTCAATTTTTGTGTGTGTGTTTTTCTGGAAAACTTGAACTGTTTTTTTTAGATATATATATTAATTCACTTCCTTTTTTAGTTTTAGAGATCATTGGATTTTTCTGTACAACAGATACTTTATAATCTGACAAATACTTTCACTGGTCAATGCTTTAATTATTACCCCACATGTTAAAGTATAATGTTTCTGCAGGTCAGTCTTGCCATTTACCTTGTGTCAGAGCTCCAGATAAGGTGCGTATTTGTGTTATTACGCATTAAAATTCAAGAAAAACGCATTAGAAATTAAAACTGCATACAAAAATGCATTAGAAATTGGCAAAATGGCAAATCCCTTCTGTACTTACTTCCCTTACAGACATGCTGTTATCAAGGTCAGCAGATGTTAAACAAAACAGTTAAATATGCGCAACACAAATCGCAGTTCATCTTAATTTGAAGTGACATCTTCTCGTAAAAAGCATCCAAACGGGTAAACTTAAGTTAAAATACTTCTACATCTACATTTTGCATTTTGTTCTGTTTGGAAACAGTATACAGTTATCACATGTGTGTTTGAGGAACAGTCAAAACTTTTTTCCCGAGGTGGAGGGGATGGCAGTGTGAACTCACAGTTTCCCGAGGCCGATAGGCCGAGGGAAACAGTTCACACTGACATCCCCCGACACCAAGGGAAAACAGTTTTGACTGTTCCCCAAACACACATGTGATAACTGTTTTATTACCTGATAAATGTTACTGTACGAAACAGTGAAAATGAAAATTTGTTTTATAATGGGAACCTATGGTGAAAAAAGCAACATGACGTCACGCAAACGAAATTCCAGCACGTGAGGGAAACAGTCGAAACTAAAGCCCGGTAACAGTTCGTTTTCACCGGGAACAGTCTTTTCCTTAGTGAATTAGCAAGAAATGACGATATAGCATATATATAGGAGATCAGGTAATAATTTCAATTAATGCTGTCGATGGCATATTGCGTTCCTTAAAGGTAAAATATCGACGACATATATGTAGTTTTTTGCACCAGTTTTCTATGAAAGGTTAATAATGATCATGGGTTGGTTCAATGATACTAAGTTTAGTGTTTCGAAAAATATTACATTTCTTTTCATTTAGCATTGACACAGGCTAACCAGCATATTGCAATAAAATAAAATACTAATTTAAGCATTGAGGTAAAAATAAAAATACCGATTGAAATGCTGATTTAAGCATTGGCTTTAATTTCAGGGGGTAAAATACACTTTAGATCTAAACCTTATCTGGAGCTCTGTACAGTGTGAACAGTGATTATGGCAGAGCAGACTAGCTACTTGTCGATCAATCTATCTCAAATAATTTTAAACCCACCAGCCAAACAATGCATGACCAGCCTTACTAGATTAAAGTTATGATGCAGTCCTGCATTAAATTTCAAAAAATATAAAGTGTATACTTTAAACTGACAATACCCAGTCTGCAGACATTCCTTGCTATCTACATTACCAGTACTGTTATTCTCCCAGTAGGTTGTCGAAATAAACACTTGTTAATGACCCTGAGTCTTGAGTGAGTCAGTGGTCAGCATTGCCTGAGCTATATTATTACTGCTGACTGATAAGCATTTACCAACTTTATGAGATGATATGGTTATGGAACCTGAGTCTTAGAGGTATAGTAAATTTCCTGTCACATAATGATGAGTCTACCCCAGTGAAATTTATTTTCTGGAACTGTTCCAGAACTGTTCTGTTCTAGAACTGCTCATGAAATGTTCTGCATACCTTCTAGAACAGTTTAGATACCGTTCTTTAACGTTAAATGAGACAAATTTTCTGGAACTATCGTTCTTGAACGGTTCAAGAACTATTCTAGACCTTTAGTTCTTGAACAATTATCCCTGAACCGTTTAAGAACTTCTGTTCTTGAATGGTTCAAGAACGATAGTTCCAGAAATTTTGTCTTATTTAACGTTCAAGAACTGTATCTGAACTCTTTTAGAACAGATGAAGAACATTTCATGATTAATATCCCAGAACCGTTCAAGAACAGTTCATGAATGAAACGGATGGCCCATAAAATGTGCAATAAAGGCAGATCTAGGTTTGCCTGTAAACATGTATATATCTATAATTTTGGTTTTGAATTTTCTTATAGCATTATGCATCTTATTCATACTTCACCCGTATTGGGGCATGGGTTCCCTCTTCCCCCCACCCAACCCCACTCCCACCCTGCATCCACATTATTTTTTTTTAAAAACGTTTTTACATATTTCTGTGTTGTTTTAGTCAAT
This sequence comes from Cyrtodaria siliqua, assembly GCA_037043455.1. NCBI lineage: Eukaryota > Metazoa > Mollusca > Bivalvia > Adapedonta > Hiatellidae > Cyrtodaria > Cyrtodaria siliqua. The sequence goes on from JAWPHD010016479.1 coordinate 10,981, forward strand.
TCTTACACATTTATGTTGCCCAATCCCCCCACCCCCATCCCCCACCCCCATCCCCCACCCCCCGCCTCTCACCCCCCTCCCCCACCCCACACTTGAAACTCTATATATTTTTTTTTGTACAAATTTCTGTGTTGCCTTTGTCAATTCTTACACATGTTGCCCTCTCGCCCCCTGCCTCCCCTCCACCGCGAAGGACCCTGTGCTTTTCAATATACTGCTTTTCCAGATCCGTAGCTACACTGGGGCACACCGGTGCTCACAGAGGCAGTTGCCTTAAGCTTGGTTGAATATGTGGAATGTACTTTACATGAAAACAAATATATACCAGTATAGCAACACACTGAAGGAAATCAAAACAAAATCCAGGGCGGAGAGGCAGGTTAATTCCACCGGACACCAAAATAAGGGATATTCCTAGGTTAAATTTCAAGCTTGGCTATGGGCCTGTTTTCATTTAAAATTACTTTACAAATCATTTAACTTGATTAAAGAAAATAAAAGATTTAAATAAATTAACTTAGGAAAAGTTAATTACTAGTATTCTAATAAAACTTTCAGTTTCAGTTAACACTTACCCTGCCGTACAGGCGGAAACTAACATCTTTCAAATATTGTTTTCAGCTGGAAGAATCATTGATTTTACAGATTGAATAAAATAGTTTTTGTTGATTTTAAAATCTGATCAATCAGAATTTTAATGTTCAGGTTACCAATTCATACATTTTGTGTTGCATTTTTTTGGTAAAACATAAATCTGAGGCCCACCCCGAAACATTGGATTGTGGGGCCCTCTGGCTCCTATTTGTATAACATTATATATAGAAACTCTCTTTCTCTCTCGCTCGCTCTCTCTCTCTCTCTCAATCCCTCTCTCTCGCTCGCTCTCTCTCTCTCTCAATCCCTCTTAATCCCTCTTCACTCTCTCTTTTTCTCTCTTTCTCTACCTCTTATCCTCTCCCTCTCTGTCCCTCTCTCTCTGTCCATCTTTCTTTCTTTCTCTATGTCTGTCTCTTTCTTTCTCTCTTTCTCTCTCTCCATTTTATTTTTCAATATTTCAATTCATGCATAAATTAAGAGAAATTTATTTAAAAAAAAATGTTGATTTATAATCTACTAATAATATGTGTAAACCATGCATGCATAACTTCAAGTACTATTTATTGCACCTCGCACAAAATCCTAGGCATTTCATTGGATTAGAGCGGTCACGGTAGATTTCATAGAGGGTCACTAAAACAATATGGACTACAATTTTGATTCAAAGTTTAAATCATTTGCAAATAGTTCTTTAAATCGTTAGTTACAAACATAATAAGTAAATTTAATAATGTTTTCAAACTGTACCGGTCATGACGTCAACGTCATGACGTCAAATTGCGTGAACGTCTCAGGTTGCGTACAGCTAAATATAGTCTGGCTGAAGCCCCGCCTTTTGTTGTGTACGATTCAGTACAGAAGTGAAAGTTCACAGAGTTCACAGAGGTCAGCAGATATAACTTTGAAATATTCAATATGCATTTTCAGGAAGGATAAACTATAGGTAAAATAATCCCCATCAGCTAGGATCATTAAATTAAATAAAAAAATATTTTTTAATGTTTTTGAAAATTTAACATCCATTGAAATTGCATGTCAATATTCAGTGCGGATTCAATAGTGTTTGTAAACACAGACATGTGCAGAGAGGTTGAGCTGAAAAAGTTGTCTTTTTCACATGTGATGGAAATATCTATGAAATAAGGTAATTTAAAGAAAATCTGGTGTATAATTCTTGAGATATTAGCTGACAGGTGCAACAGGAGGTCTATCACCAGGGAAAGTATTTAGTTTTCTGCAACCCTCAATGACGTTGACGCTCCATTATAATGGGTTAAATATCGGCGTTTGCCTTAAAAAAAAGGTGCTCGGTGCAATAAATCAGTTATTGGGTTTGTTACTGACCCCCTACAGAAATATGTATCTATCGCCTTGCCCTCTATAAATCTTACTGACCCCACATATTTCTGTAGGGGGTCAGTAACAAACCCAATAACTAATAATCTCCATCTTTACCATTAGATATGACCCTTGGTTAGGGGCCCCTCTATCAATTTTCCAATTTTGATAAACAATGTCTCCCTTGTGTTTTGTGTCAATATACAGTACACACACACATATTAAAAATGGAGGATTACTTGTTCGTATAATAGTTTCTTTGATGCAACAGGATAGTTGGAAAGGGTCTGTTTTTAAAAGGCCACTGCATTTAATTATAGGTTTTGTTTCGTATTATATAAATATGGACTTATAAAGTTGTTTTGAGTAAGACTACATCTTTAGCTTCCTTTTCAATTTCTAATGACTTGTATTTCGTATTAGGTCTTTCTACAGATGAGTGGTCTCACCAATTCGGTGGTCAAATGTTGTCTGCTAAAATCTGCTTTTATACCCAATATAAGACCAGTGGTCGATTCACAAAGTACCTGAAGAGTCTCATACAGTACCGCATTATCTCATTAATATTCAGTGAATTTAGGTAGTGCGCATGTATATGAACCCACACGTATGGGAAGCCATAACCGTCAAAATGTGGATATTTACAAACCATTCAATGACATGCCATTTAATTCAACATGAAGTCATTTGATGACGTACATATTGATTCGATGCGACGTGTAAACTCTGTTCATTTGTTACAAAGTGAATTGATACGGTTCGAAGTGAAATGATACGGTTTAAAATTTCAAACCATACAATGCAAATAGAAATCATTCAGTGTAATGACAAACCATTTGACAAAAAAACTAATGCAATACAATCAAATACAAGTCGGTACGATGAAAACTTAAACGATTCATCGAACAATGAGAACAGAACAAAGTAAATCAGCATGATGCAATATGAATCAGTTTAACGCAAACACATTTAGTCTGGTGGTAAGTAAAATGATCGAGCGAAAACAAAGTCGGTGCAATGCAAACGCAAGCCGTTCGACAGAAACTGATTTCATTACGTGCAAAGTGAAACGGTGCGGCATCTGGCGGCGATATTTGCCACATCACTTGCAGGCTTGTTTCCCGTACATAATTACTGGCCTTATTATAAATCAAAGTACTGAAAGTAGTGAGAATGCAAGGTTTGATAGAAAAGACTGTATGAATATTTGCACGATCAAATTTCCATAAATTTTACATAGTTTTAGCCAACCTGGCGATCTTGGGCGACCTACCAAAATCTTAGAGGTTCAATCCATTCCAAGTATATTGTGATCAATTGTCATTAAACTGTTTCAAATTTAGACTAGAATATTATTTTATGAAATTGCTGATGGATAGACAGATTTGTGTTTTATGGCCAAACTGTCACTCAAGATGACCTCCATGTCTAAAATTATGTCATTTACATAGTGGCGTGTATTAAGTATTCTTGCATACCGGACAAGGATATCCGTCATTTTACCGTGGCTAGTTTTTTCCATCTCACCCTAGGGTCGAGATAAAATTCACATGCAACAATAATGACCTCAATAACGTGAACAGCTGCATGACGTCATTACGTTAAAAAACAGTAAAACGTTAGTTATTGGCGACGTCAACACACAAAATGTTGATGATATGCAAGAAAAAGAAGCCATCATGAGTTTATCCATGTGCGATAGGTAAATCTCACACTCGGGATCAGAATTGCAACCAGGAACTTGGCAGATCTTCGTCCCTGGTTACAATTCTGACCCTCGGGGTGAGATTTCCCTATGTTGGATTCTTATAGTCTTCCGGGAACAAGATGCACAAGAGGGCCTTTATCACTCTACAGGCTTGAATAGTCTTAAGACCTACAGGAAAACAGTGTTTTTTTTAAATCAAAGGCTTTAACTCTGATGTGTCTAGTCTGATGCAACAGGTTTTGAACTTGTCCAAGTTCAGTGGCGTAACCTAGAAAATGTCTTCTGCTGCAGGGACAAATAACTTAAAAAGAGACACTACCCGTGCAGCTATAAATATATATTTGTTGATATCGGGTACAGAACAGATAGATTTTTTTCCCTTTTTTCTACTCAATGGTGTATTATAATTATTGTTTTGTTTTCAGGATTTCTTAAATCAGAAATGGCACAGTCAAGAGGAGTGGATGAAAAGGGGTTCTGTAAGTTAATAATACATACTATATAATTATAGGATCTTAAACAAGTTTCCATTCCATATAAGATTTATTAAATGAGTTATAAATTATTTTTAATTTAAACATTAGCCTTTTTGACGAGCATGGCATACACTTACTTAGGAATCACTTTGTCCTGCGATCATAACTTGAAAAATATTTGACCTATGTTAATAAAACTTTACACATCTCTTCATCTCACCTCAAGGATGTTGTTGAACATGTCCAATACGGTAACTCTGACTTTCATTTTGGCAGAGTTATGCCCCTTTTCATGGAACATTAACCTGCAACCTAACCAAGTTCCTAACTGTCCATAACTTAAAAATTGTTTGACCTATGTTCATGAAACTTCACACACCTATTCATCTTACCTCAAGGAATGTTGTTATCCATGACCAATAACTCTGACTACCATTTTGGCAGAGTTATGCCCCTTTTCATGGAACATTAACCTGCAACCTAATCAAGTTCCTAACTGTTCATAACTTAAAAATTGTTTGACCTATGTTCATGAAACTTCACACACCTATTCATCTTACCTCAAGGAATGTTGTTATCCATGACCAATAACTCTTGACTTTCATTTTGGCAGAGTTATGCCCCTTTTCATAAATATTTAACTTGCAACCTAACCAAGCTCATAACTGACCAGAACTTGAAAGATATTTGACCTTATAATGTTCATGAAACTATACACACATCTTCATCTTACCCTAAAAAATGTCTTTACCAATGTCCAATAACTCTGACTTCCATTTTGGCAGAGTTATGCCCCTTTTCATAAAACTTAAACTGGCTCATAACTTGGCAAAATATTGACCTATGGTCATAAAACTTTCAACAATTATTCAAGCCGTTGACATGTCCAATAACTGACTTTCATTTTGGCAGGGTTATGGCCCTTTTTAAACCGTTAACCTGCAACCTAACCTCTCATAAATTGGAAAAATATTGACCTATGGTCATGAAATTTTATACAGTTCTTCCTTATCAATTATCCAATGCAGAGTTATGCCCGGCCCCTTTTCGTAAACTAACAATTAAAAAAAAAATCTGCTCTATAATTCATGAAGGATTACACCACCTGTCTTCAAACTTTATAGTTAAGATTACAAGTACTTGTTGAAATAAGCACACGGCAGGCTACACAAGTATTCCATGGAACACCCTTTTAGTTATCACATGACATTATTGTAAAATGTGTAAAAAAATATTAAGATGAGCCTAAACATCATGTGACTTCATAAAATGTCATAAAGGCATTTCATAAACAATGTTTGGTTACGAGTTCCTGTTTCATTTTCTTTAAATGGTGTGAAGGCGATCTGTAAGAGTGATTGGTGTCAACCCAAAAATAATAAAAACCTCATAATATGCTTCAGTGTCATATGAAATGTGCTTATGCTTTATATTAAACGCATGTTTACTTCCTGAACAAACTTCATAGGTACATTGTCCTAGGTGAGAGGAGAAGCCCTATTGCTTTTGGGGCCAGCAGGTCAAAGTCACAGTGACCTTATATGGAAACAGGCCTTCCATACAATAACTTTAAAACTGCAACACCTACACTCATAAAACTACAGATGTACATTACCCTAGTTGAGAGGAGAAACCCTATTGTTTTTGGGGTCAATAGGTCAAAGTTCAAGGTCACTATTATCAAGATTCTCATGATAACTTCAAAGTTGATACACCTATACTTTTAAAACTTCATACATACATTGCCCGTGGTGAGTGGAGAAACCGTATTGTGTTTGGGGTCAATGGTCAAGGTCACTGTCACCTTATATGGAAATAAGCCTTCAACACAATAACTTCAAAACCGTAATACCTACACTCATGAAACTTCATAGGTATATTGCCCTATTTGAGAGCAGGAATCTTATTGTCTTTAGGGCCAATAGGTCAAAGGTTTAAGTCACGGTGACCTTATATGGAAATATGCATTCCGCACAATAACTTCAAAACAGTAACACCTACACTCAGAACACTTCATAGGTACATTGCCCTAGGTGAGAGGAGGAAGCCTATTGCTTTTGGGGTCAATAGGTCAAAGGTCAGGGTCGCAATCACCTAATATGGAAATCTGAATTCCTTGATAGCAACCTGATGACACACAATAATACGAGCTGTTAGCAGTTAAACTATAATTTTGTTAATATGACAGGTCCTGTGCCCACGCATAATAACTTCAAAACCATAAACCTACACTCATAAAACTTCATAGATACATTGCCCTAGGTGAGAGGAGAAGTCCTGTTGCTTTTGGGGCCAGTAGGTCAAAGGTCAAGGTCATGGTGACCTTATATAGAAATAGGCCTTCCACACAATAAATTCAAAACCGTAACAGTTGCCAGAATATATACCCTGTTTTGCACCGTTAACGGTCAACGTATCTTGTTGGAATGTGTAGACTTTGATCCTATGCGACAAAGGTACTACACAGTTAATACTTTGAAAGAGTTATTTGATACTATAGATTTTAGTCTTGTTTTAGATTTCCTTAAAGAAATCAGACTATAAATCAATATAATATTTTCCTATATATATTAACTTGTTTACAAGCCCGTTGGCGGGCATTTGTTGATTTACATATATACATAGTTTATATTGCTACTGTATCATCCCTTATTTGTAGGTAGTTTTATCTTTATACGTTTACATTATTTTTAATTACTACTTCATTGTTTCATGATTCATCGGTTTTTGCGCACAATATGACCTATTTATGTGTCGACGTGCTATAAAACACCATTCATTCATTCAAAACCGTAACACCTACAATCATAAATCTTCAGACGTACATTACCCAAGGTGAGAGGAGGAACCCTTTGCTTTTGGGGTCATTAGGTCAAAGTTCAAGGTCACTGTCATCTTATAATACATTCCTCATGATAAATTCAAAATTGAAACACCTACACTTTTAAAACTTCGTCAATAGATTGCCCATGATGAGTGGAGAAACCCTAATGTGTTTGGTTCAGTACGTCAATGGTTAAGGTCTCCGTCACCTTATATGGAAATACGAAACTGTCAAAACTGTAACATCCACACTCCTGAAATTTCATAGATTCATCACCCTTGTTGAAAGCAGAAACCCTATTGCTTTTGGGGTCAAAGGTCAAGCTATTCTAGAAATCGAAAAGCCGGTGTGGTGGTGGTGGGGGAGGGGGGGGATGAATCCTGAATCTTTTCAAATATAGGGGAGATTTTAAAAAAGCAGGAGGGAATAGATGTAACCTCATGAATTGATAATTTTAATTGCAGCATACTATATAGAGTATCAATATAGTATTGGGGTTCTGGAAATATTTTGAAAATCCAATTTCCCAGGGCAAGTGGATTTTCAAAAGTCACCTGCCCTGCCCATAATGCCTCTTTCCCACATTTAAGAACACTTGCCCTAAAATTGGCATTGTACCATTATTTGTGTGATGCGTGTGATGACCGCCGCATAATTTGGACCATTATAATTAATTGGAAAAGAAAGGGAGAATGTGTTTTATTGTATTAGTTCAATAACACACTTATTCATATATAAAAATCATTTCCTTCTTCGTGTCGACTAAATATTTGTGTTACTTAAATGATGAATATGACAGTATACAAACTCATTTTATTTCATGTGCTAGTTACTTCCCATTTTTTTTACTGCCTTTCAAAAGGAAACAATATGTCGACATGACTTTGAATTATATTTGCTACCGCACTTCAAAAGGAGACAATATGCCGTCAGGGGTTTGAAAATGATACGACCACCGATCGAGCTTGACCATTACACATATTCGGTATGACACGACTGGATAGAAGTAATTTGATTACATTCTTTGATCTGTTTATTTGGCATAACACGGTGGACTAGGGAAAACGGGGTGTTGTAATTAGTGTCATGTGTGATTATTTAAGATTAAATAAAAACTGACATAAAGTTGTTAGCACATTGTTTTTTATTACAAAATACAGATAAAGTTGAAACATGCATATGCTAATGTGACAATGGATGCATATATGTGAAAATTGAAATCACAGTTTGTCTGTTAATTGATTATAATAATAATAATAATAATAATAATAATAACAATGTATTCAACAACAATAATTCACATATTATTGTGGCAGTCTACATCTTTGAAGATTTGTGTATTTGTCTCCATAGAAATAAATCCAAAAACGATATATTTGTTTGATATGCATGTATACGTTTTCTTAAATTTGACCATGGTTATAAAATTTAGTATTTAATATTATTAAGTTTGTTACTATTAAAGCTAAATCAGACATCGCTTTAAAGAACAAAGAATTATCTCTCATATATCATCTCAATATGCTTTTCTCAAAACAAATATATTAACATCAATATGTATTATACTATGTTTTCTTACATTTGATCAATTCATAAGGTGCGTAACTTAGTGCAACAAGCATGCGCGAAAAAATAATAATCACCAAGTATTCATGGGTAAATTATTATTCGGCGGATAAATTGGATTAAGACTGTTTCGAATCCAGTGTATGTAGGTCTATGTTTTTTTTCTCTTTCGGGAATTTTTATCTCAAAATTGGGAAAAAAATATATGTTTTGGCATAATATGACCCAATATTGGCTTTAAAAACAGACAAAAAAAACACTACTGTAGTAGTTTGGAGTGTGCTGGACTATCGTCCCTCCATTGATCTGTCCGTCAGATTTTACTTCGAACAATCTCCAATAATACAGGTCCAATAGTGATGAAATAACATGTACAATCCTGGCATACAAATCAGTTCAATCATTCAAAATCTAGGCCAGTAGGTCCGACAAAGAAAACCTTCAAACAACTCTTGAACCAATCCTGTGGCAGGCATTCTGGCATTGACCTCTTTCATTGTGTACAAATTTTGCCAACCTGTACGAAACACAAGTTCACTACCGGTAGGTCAAGTCAAAGAAAAATCTTCTTCTTCGCCAGAACACATGGTTGGATCTTACTGAAACTTTGTCTGTAGCATGATGGCATTGACTTTGCAAGTTTTCACAAATTGGGTAAAAATAGTTAGTAAAATGCCTTATCCAGAACTGATGACAGGATATTCATGAAATATCACTTGACATCGTGGCATTGACTAAACTCTCAGTTTTGTACAAATCAATTCAAGCTGCCAAAAAAAAATAGGTCATGAGATTTAATCAAAGAAAAACTTTTTAAACAGCTTCTCCAAAACTGATGGTAGGATCTTGATGAAACGTTGCCTGTGGCATTCTGGCATTGATCTCCCTGAAATTGTACATATTTGGTCGATCCATCAAAGAATGAGGTCACTAGGTCAGATCAAAAGAATATCTTTAAAACAGAACGAATGTTCCTCAGTAGAGCACATTTTCTCTCAGGAATCACTTTTTGAACAACTATTTACATAAATTTGTTTTTCAATATAAAATTTGATAACATGCAAATTTAATGCATTAATGCTTTATTTAGTCGACAGATCCTTTTTCTGTTTTTAATCATTTTAACATAATTTACATTCCAGACTTCTCTTTACCGTTAAGGTTGGCCACCGATACAGGACATTCAGTCTCAAATGATGGATACAGTGGAATATACGAAGATTTGGCATCAAATTTGACGCTTTTTGGCAAACATGTTTCCAGTATTGAAAAACTGCCATGGGTAGAAATTCGTAGTATTGCAAGGTCGGATGTTAAAGACATAGAAATTAATTTTTTTGTGAAAGATGATGAATGTCTGAAAGCTTTCTACAAATGTTCAAAAGATCCGCTGAACAACAAGCTATCAGAATGTTTTACAAACTATTCAGAAGCTACTGGTATGATACATCAGGCAGGCTTACCACATTCAACAAAACTTGTTTATCAAATATTTATGCCAGGAAATGTCTATTTTGAAGGCAAAGCTGCGCTATGGAAACAGGCTGAACATGGTAGGACATTGGGGTAAGTTTTCATCTGGTGTAGGCTTGCGTATGCAATTGTATTTTGTCCATTGTATTTCGGCTGGCGCCCATTCCCTTTAATAACTTTTCAGAAATGATCACTATAAAGTGACTCTACCAAAATAGCTAAAGCTGACCCATTTAGTCAAAAAACATAGTCGTCATGGGGATGGTCTTATTTTCTTTATATATAAGGCCAAATAAAATTATACCTGTGTTTACTGTAACATTGCTGAAAAAAATATCGTAGATAGATAGGCATTTTTTTTTGATTTTTTTTTTGGCAAAGTTACATTTAAGGTGGCCATGAGCTTTGATGAATAGGAAAATGTAGTATTTTAAAAACTACAATAGATAACAATATGAAATTGTGTATGTTTTATTGTTTCGCAAAAGGCCTGGCAACAACTGGCTCTTTTCCCAATTACTCACAATTATTGCAAAGGGGTAGAACAGTTTAATTTATTTTTCGCAAGTCCGGAAGAGGGTCAATTCCAACAGCAGGACAATGAGCACATGAGTCGGCCGTGATCGCGTGAACATAATTTTTTTTTTTAATTTTTAATTTTTTTTATTTTTTTATTTTTTATTATTTTTTTTTTCAATGAAAAAAAAAGGAGTCTGGGGTGTTTTCAGAGGGTCGGTCGGGTTACAGTAAACTCAGGTATAATTTTATTTAGCCTAATGTATATTGTAATTGTTAAAATTCTACTCCTCTAAAACCAATGGTCAAAATACAATATAATGTGATATAAAATGTCAAAATAGCTAAAGCTGGCCCAGCCTGTAAAAAAAAACATGGCAGTTAGGAGGTCAAATCTGGCCCTGCCCCGGGGTCACAGTTTTTAGCTCTACTGGCCAAAGGACAGCAAGGCTTATGGATTGACGAGTTGTCCGTCGTCCGTCATCAGTTAACTTTTGCCTTGTGAACACTCTAGGGCCTTCATTATTAATCGATCTTTACGAAACTTTGACAGTGTCATTATATCAATGAAAGCTTGGACAAGTTCGAAAACCAGCCAGATCGGATTAGATTCACTGGAGTTATGGCCCTTGTTTTGCTGAAAAATGCCATATTAAGCCTTGTGAACACTCTAGCACCTTCATTTATTTTTTGATGTTAACCAAACTTGCACAGATTGTTCATATCAATGAAATCTCGGACAAGTTTGAAAACCAGCCAAATCTGATCAGTAACACCGGAGTTGTGGCCCTTGTTTCTCTGAAAAATGCTATTTGCTGCCATGTGAACACTCTAGGGCCTTCAATATTAATCGGATCTTTACCAAACTTTGCCAGTGTCTTTACAGGGTCCGACAAATCTTTAAAATCTGTGGTAGCCCACTGGGCTACCAGAAACTGAACTTGGTAGCCCGGCATGCGCGCGGCGGACACGAGGCGACTCATTAACATTTTTCACATTGGTGAACTGTTATTGAACATGTTTGTTTGTAAATGGATTTACCAATAATATTATTTCTATAATATATGACTTTTGACTTTGTTGTTTTACCATTATAAAAATAAAACAAATTATCAATTTCAAAAGTAATTTAGAGGCATTTTTTAAAGATCTAAATCTAGACTTAAATTTTAAAAAGATTATTTTAAATTAAATCATGTGGGTGCTAAAGCCAAATTATTATAAAATGCCTCTTAATCATTGAAATGAAATGGATAATGTTTTATTTTTTTGATGATAGTCATTTGCAATCGTGAACGCTCGGCCAATCCCGTCATTGCTCGGGATCCCTGAAGCAGTGTACGAGATGTTGCGAATGAGTCATCTGTACTTAAAAGTCGTCATCAAAAAACGTGTAAAAAAATCGAAAATAAAATCTAGTCCAGGTTACATTTTTTCTTACATTTTTACGTTAGCGTTAATAAACAATAAAGTTTTCTTATAAAGTTGTGCTTTTACGAAATAAACACGTCTCTACTATCCATAGGCTAATGTCGACGGCTACACGTGCAAACAAATACATGTACATTGTACCCAATGCTTTATTTAGTACACGTCGCCAACGGCCAGGTGATGTGATGACGTAGCGTGTACTGAGTTCATAAAGGAATGAACTACACATGTTTGTGTTGCATGTACATAACACAAGCACGTTTAAGTCATTTGTAAACGCGATGTTTTTAATATTGTGGTCAACACTAATTGATAAGCGTACGTGTTCTTAGCTCGACTGATCAGAGATCAGCAGAGCTTATGCCGTGGTGCGTCGTCCGTCTGTCTGTCCGTCTGTCCGTAAACTTTTATTTGTAGCGACAACTCCTCTGAAACTACTGGATTGATATTCATGAAACTTTACAGAAATGTTGCCCATAAAGTCAAGTTGATCCTAGCAAAAATTCATGTTGATGTGAAATCCAAGATGGCCGCCAAAGCTAAAAATAGAGTTTTAAAATACAAGTTTGTAGCGATTACTTCTTGAAAACTATAAGTGATATTAATATGGGACTTTTTCTAAAATAATCAGCATGACATGATGTTGATCCTTGTCAAAAATCGTTTTGATTCAACGTTAAACATGGCTGCCAGTGGCCATCTTTGTTTACATAGAGTTATATAGTAAAAACTTGTAGCGACTACTCCTCTGAAACTACTTGGCGGATTGTCATGAAACTTTACAGGAATGTTGCTCTTGATGTCTAATTGATCCTAGCAAAATTTCAGATCTGTCAGAAATTCAAGATGGCCGTCACAGCTAAAAATAGATTTTTAAAAAATAAGTTTGTAACGACTACTTCTTGAAAACTATAAGTGATATTGATATGGGACTTTTTCTAAAATGATCAGCATGACATGATGTTGATCCTTGTCGAAAATTGTTTTGATTCGACGTTAAATATGGCTGCCAGTGGCCATCTTTGGTTACATAGAGTTATATAATGAAAACTTGTAGCGACTACTCCTCTGAAACTACTAGACGGATGTTCATGAAACTTCACAGGAATGTTGCTCTTGATGTCTAGTTGATCCTAGAAAAATTTCAGGTCGGCCGAAAATTCAAGATGGCCGCCACAGCTAAAAACAGATTTAAAATAAATAAGTTTGTTTCAAAACTATAAGAGATATTGATATGGGACTTTTTCTGAAATGATCAGTATGACATGATGTTGGTCCTTGTCGAAAATCGTCTTGATTTGACATTAAACATGGCTGCCAGCGGCCATATTTGTTTACATAGAGTTATATAATGAAAACTTGTAACGACTAATCCTCTGAAACTAATTGACGGATTTTCATGAAACTTCAGAGGAATGTTGCTCTTAATGTCTAATTGATCCTAGCAAAATTTCAGGTTGGCCGGAAATTTAAGATGGCCGCCACGGTTAAAAATAGATTTTCAGAAAACAAGTCTGTAGCGACTACTTCCTGAAATCAAAATCAATCAGTAGAGCTTCAAGGCCTCTTGTTTTAATTATGAACAAACTTTTTTGCAACAAAAATCAAATTAAGAAAGCGCGTGACATGTTGATAAAAAATGTGTTGCTCGCCAAAAATAATGTATTTACGATATCAGGTAAGTTCATGCCACAGAGTTCTTCTATTTATAGAAATTATGCAAAAATAATTAAGTTTTCCTTGGTTGTTGAGATATTCAAGATCAAAGTTTGCATATAAACAACTTTTCCCAATAATTTTTGTTATTGTTTACCAGGGCCTTCAGTTCAGAAAAACAGAAATGCCCTGATGCAGCTTTTTTAAAATAGCGCCGGTCAGGATTGTTATTCGCTTTTTGATTATGTTGCCTGGATATAATTATTGACGACGTTTGGTAAAATATTTGGGATACAAACAATTATTTCGCAATTAAAAATGAAAACTATAAATATCCAGTCAGTTAAATCGCCGTGAAACCCCGGCGAGTTCTCACTGGGATTCTCCGCGATGATGACCGAGAATACCCATATTTATTATCGCGGTGGATAAAATTTACTCACAAAATTGGCATGTCTGCGGTGGAAAAAAATCGCCGCGATGAGTGGGAATTGTCGTAATCCGCGTGGTACCATCTGTATTATCATTTGATTTTTGACTTCTTTAATTGTCTTAGTCAATCGCCAGATTTTTATTGCATGCAATTTGCAAACTCAGGAAAAAGGAGACGCAGTCTTCTCCCATAATGCCCCTTGGCCATCCAATCAAATGTTTTCCAGTCATGTCCGAGTGAATAAATTATTGACGCAGCATCGTTATAATCCAATCAAAGAGTGTACCCTAGTATTAAAACAACTAATAAATATTAATGAGTTCTGCATGCGTCAATCGATCTGGTCCGATCACCCGTGGTGTCTAAACACCTTGTTAATTGGTGTTATTATCGACGCGTGGCGGTGTAATCTTATCTGACTAATTAGCTGGGAACACAGGATTTTATGATATGGATTTAGAGCTAAAATCCGTTTTTTTGCCGGGCTACTTCAAAAGAAAATGCTATATCTTGGCCTCATTAGGCTAAATAAAATTATACCTGAGTTTACTGTACCCGACCGACCCTCTGAAAACACCCCGACTCCTTTTTATTTTATTGAAAAAAAAAGAAATATTTGAAGAAAAAAAATATATATTTGAAGAAAAAAAAAATTGAAAAAATAATAATGTTCACGCGATCACTGTGCAATTTTCAATTTCGCAGTGCAATTTTGACAGCTGTTTTGGCTTTACAGTTTTGAAAAAGTCAGCACATAGAAGCGCACAGACTCCATAAAGAATCAAATGTTGAATTGTTTGACAAGTACCACAGACAGGTCGGTAAATGCCCAGAGTTCCAGTCCACCTGTCATAAGTTTGTTTCTAAAATAGTAATATTAATGTGCATATGTTTACTTGCTTCTCAGCACTAAGCATTGGCATCGACTACTTCTGCATTATAACTTCTTGAAGAAGTATGCCGTTCCATAATAATTTTCTGAACTCAACCTCATAATAACTAAGAGAAATTTATAAATATTTATTACTTTCTGATGTTAGAGAAGTAATTGTTAAAGAAGTAATATACATGTAAGTCAACACTTTTACAAAACTATTCAAATGGTCAATTAACACTTGACATTATAACTTTGAATATTTATTCAACTGTCTGGGAGGCAAGAACTGTTCTTGGTTTGGTCAACCACAGAATTTGTGGGTCCCCCATCCTTCCCGACGGGTCATATATTCAGGAAGAGCATGGAAGTCAAGTCACTCATAACATGTCAGGCCCCACTGGAGATCAACATGTATGGGGCTGGACTGATCCCAGCCGACTCATGTACTCATTGCTGTTGGAGCTGACACTCTTTCGGCCTTGCGGAAAACATTTAAAACTGTTTTACTCCTTTGTAATAATTGCAAATGTTTGGGAAAAGAGCCAGTTGTTACCAGGCCTTTTGGGAAACAATAAAACATACACAATTTCATATCGCTATCTGTTGTAGTTTGTAAAAACCATATTTTCCCATTCATCAAAGCTCATCGCCACCTTAAATGTAACTTTGCAAAAAAATAAAATAAAAAAATGAAATAAAATGCCTACCTACCTACCCCATTTTTTTCAGCAATGTTACAGTAAACACAGGTATAATTTTATTTTGCCTTAAGACGAAAGTGCCTTCATTTGGCCGGATTTCATTGAAACTTTGCAGAGATGATCAGTACCAAGCCTAGTTGTACATAGTCACCGTCACCTGACTCGAAAAAAAAAGCCTGGGACCCGTAATTCACGAGTAGCTGCGTCCCTTGACGCACATTTACATAATAGACATTTGGAGCGTGATGGGTCATTGTAATCATTGCAAATCTTCTAAAAATCGTTAATAAACAAACGTAAAATTTGCTTTGACAGAAGTTTGCCGATAATTGCTTAGTTATTAACCACCCGTCGCTTTCGCCGCGAGCAATTACTGATAAGTGTCATAAAACTGACCTGTGTGTTGTTCGTTATTGTGTAATGCCTCCCACTTGACAGTTTATCTGTAATTGATTGGCCGAGGATGTCAATCTTCAATTGAAGATGCTGGGTGTTTAGAAATTGTATACTGTGTGAAATATACCCCCGTAACGAGCCCCTCTATGCAGGAAGTAAGTCACGCGTCAGATTAGTATGAAATACACATCAGTGTGTAAATCAGTTATTGGTGTCAGTTGGTGTTTGTCGCTTTGTATATATGGGTCGGTGTGTCGTATTGACTTAAGGTAATGTTCTGTTCAGTAATTAAAAATCATGGCGCAGACCTCAGTACTATATCTGTATTATCCAATCAAATAACTGATGTATTTTTATCAGCCAATAAAACAACTCCCGTTCACTACCACATGGTAAAGTGAAATAATGGCGATTTAATCGAACCAATATGTAAACAAGTAGGGCAATTACATGATTATGGCAATTTGACGGCATTTTTAATGAGCAAAGAGACTATCGACGCATAGTTACATGTCCTAATGAATAGGTGTGCATCTGTTTTTATTTCAAAATGCCATGTTTGTTTTGAATGAATCCGAGATCAGTGACGGAATGGCGTGTTTTTGTTTTGAACTTGAAGTATGTTTGCCATTGTATCCAAGATCTGCTTCGACCTTGGCTAATTTTGATAATTATTCGAAGAATTGGCATCTCAAAAAGATATTAACAGAAAAACAACTACATACCAGTCAAATTTAGGCATAAAACGGGCTAATAATTTTCCAACACAGAAACATGAGCTTGCTGATTTATCTACGTGAATTCTATAACGAAAGTGAAAGTAGAAAAAAACTTCTGTTTGACCTAATGCATCTTTCTTTTTTTTATTTATCTGGTGTAGTAAAAGTAGAAAAATGTTTTGTTTGTCCTAATGCATCTTTTTTTTGTTTTTGTTGTTATCTGCCTGCCCTTTTGTAATTACTGCACTCAAAGGAGCATCATGTAAGTCTTAATTCCATGGGCATTAGGGTCTACCAATATCTAATATTATCATATTGATACCAGGTTCATCTAATTCTCTACCCCATGTTCATCAGTGATGTCTTATCCTCGGAGTATCTCTGCCGACACCCCCCTCCCCTTCTCCTACCGGTGGAGGAAAACACTGATATGTGCATAATGGTAACAACCTATAGGCTGTACTCTACTGTTTTGCCATGTTTTCACTGTCTGTTTCAATTTCATGATGCTGTTTGAGAAAATAAATGATAAAAACACATTGGAAGTAGTTAGTATTTGAGACTTTATTAAAATAAATATTTAAATAAAATACAATTGATGACAACAACTTGACAAGGACACTGATTGGCAATTTATACTGTAAAACTATCCAGCTTACTTTACAATACAATGACATGTTTACACACATTAAAAATTAATCTATCATGTATGCTAGGGATGGATATATACACTTACAACATGGTCATACTGCTAGGTTTAACTTTAAATGAATATATATATATATATTAAACCTATCTTTATGCTCTATACAGGGCTTCCGTTAACGGGCGTACGGCCGTAAATTACGTCCAAAAATCGTAGTTGTACGGCAAAAATTAACATCAAAGGCGTACAGTGTACTTCCAAAAACTTCAAAGTACGCCCCAATTCTTTACTATGGACGTCCCATAATCTGTAAATTACCGATTATAGCTCCGCCCATCTAATCTAATTTCATTTGAGACTGCCGACGTAACAAGTTGTAAAGCAATTAAAACTCAGTGGAGCCTGTAATTGACAGGTAAAACCGGTTTTGTCCAGTTTTTATCAAGTGTCACACGCATGGCTGGTGAGAGGAGAGAGAGTTAATTAGATAATTGGTCAAGCCCTGCATTTCACAAAATGAAAGTAGCAGTATAATCTCGATGCCAAATTGCTTAATTTATATTCATTAACCACAAAGTTGAAACTCCTTACACAAACAGATTATACTTTTTAGGCTATTTCCTTTTTAGGCTATTTCTTTTATATCTTTGTGTCATTTTTCTATGTATTTATCAAAGCGAAGTACTGATAGACAAACAATATTTAATAATCTCTAACCTAGGGGAAAGAACTCTTCGCGAATGGAGACTAAACACAGAAGTGAAATTATTATTGGCAAAAACAATCGATTGCTTCGATAATAAATTAAAGAATCTGATACATTTATTCCTACACTTGACAGTTTTACATACCTTTCATTAATGTATGCCAATTTAAAAGCTTTCCTGGACTGATAAATTGAAAACTGTTTGCAAAATGTAATTCACTGTATAAAACTTGTGGGTGGCAGGGTTCCGGAAATACGGTTGCCCGACGCCCCGGGCAAGTGGATTTTGGGTGCGGGCAAGTGACCTTCGCAAATCTGGTTGCCCGCACTTGCCCGACGGACATTTCCATTCCAGAACAAATCAAGTGGCAAACTAGCCATATCAGAATTTCATTTTGATAACTGAATAAAACTTGCAGCTGTTTTTCGCCGCTAGCGATTGTTAATAAGATCAAACAACTTTCGGTACAATCAACAATCTCGCCCCAGGCAGCTTAATTTGTGGCATTATTTCAATAAACAACCTAATTAACCCACACGCGTATTTCACACCGTTTGAAAACAACACCGTATTACAATTTATCCTGACACGACCGTCAGACGTGTTTCCATCGGCCAATGAAATCGCGGTAATTATGTCCGTGACCTTCCAACCATAAATTCAGAAATCTCTGAACATCATTTTTGGACCTTCCACCAATCAAATCAGAAAACTCTTTCTTAATTTGCAAATTTAATGTGTCAAAATAATGATTGACAGACCCACGTGACGTCACGTTTTTGTTTAGATAATTTTGCCGAAGTTTTTTTCGTAACGAAAATACATTTCTTTTACTTGAAGCACTCGTTTATCAACGCGCTTTTATAAGGAATCTGGTGTAATTCATTGATATAATCTGTAATTAAACGTATATGGAAGTGCATACTACACACATAAGTTGCATAACTTAGCGATATGCGCATGTCATGGGTTTTCGCGATTTCAGAACCAATCACGGAAACTTTTTCTCCACATTTGAACTTTCGCTTTTGATAAATAAGGTTACTGCTACTACTTCTTAAACAAATCCTAGTTAACCCTAGTAAGGGAACCCCTACTCATGCCTCTTGCTTTCATCTAATTCCCTTTAGTGAAATTAAAAAGCCGTAGGAACGTTACCATGGTTGCAGAAATTTGGGGCCAAGTGAATATTTTTAATAACGTTTTTGTCTTATTTTTTTGCTTGTCGCACATTTAAATGAATAAAATAGCTTCTTTTTTTCTGTCAACTGGTTAATTGTACACACTGTGACATTACAAGTTCCATACACTAGCTGCCAAGCATTTTTTTGGGATGGTCATCAAAAATGATGGGGTTGTGTGTGTGGTGATTGGTGGGGGCTTGGAGGGCGGGTGGGGTGGGAGGGCGGAATAAAATGAGGTTGTATACTGTCACATCATTTTATAATTTAAGTAACACAAAGATGTAATAGACACAAAAAAAGAAAATGCAACCATTTGATTTTTTTATATTAATAAATACAATGTATTAACTAATTCATAAAATACATTCTCCCTTTCTTTTCTAACTAAGTATAATTGTCCAAATTATGCGGCGGTCCGTCCCGTTTAACACGAATAATGGTACAGCGCCAATTTTTGGGGAAATTATGTGTTCTTAAATGTGGGGCAAGTGACATTATGGGCAGGGCAAGTGACTTTTGAAAATCCACTTGCCCTGGGCAAGTGGATTTTCAAAATATTTCCAGAACCCTGGGGTGGGGTATGGCACGCAAAGGCAAATTAAGTATTTTTAGTTTGAAACCGTTTTTCTTTTTAACAATTTAGATGTGTTGTTTCCCTCACCACCACGCGGAATCACTGACTTAAAGACTGAGTATGAATGCCATGCCCAAACACTGGAACTTCCTAAATTTTCCCCATGAACTTCCAAATTTGATACACAGGAAGTTCGAACTTCCTAAATTTAAACCTTAGTGGAAGCCCTGTCTATATCCATCCCATGGATTAGCAGATTAATAATCTATCATATTTGTAAACAAGTGTCACAAGCCATTGGACCCTATAGCAATATTCCCATTATCGTGGTAGGTCATTACACGCGATATTTATTATATAGGACGATGAGTGACGTCACAGCTCGTGAGCTATTTTTACCAGAAGGGAATAATCCCCAACACTGTTGGAATATAAAAAGTAAATCAATTTTCCTAAAGTATTAAAAAAAGAAAAAATCTGTTAAAGAACAACTGTTTTTTAAGTTTGGACAATGTTTCTACCTCATATATATCCCCTAACAAAGTTACTTCGTGTTTACATTCATCCGTGTGTTGTCCCAGAATGCAGACGCTGCTTCTACTGGGTCACACCAGTTCGGACTATTCCATTTTTTCTGAAGGGGTATTCATAAAAAGGCATTGCGTAGCACATACCGTACTTCCTATAATAAAGAGCATTTACTCTGCCAAGCCAAATTCTTGTTGTGTGGGTTTCAAATTGAAAAAAGAGCGGTCATGGACTGGCTTTTGAACCTTGTGTTTTTGATTTAAAATAATTATAGAACATAAAAAATGCCTATATTTAATCAAAAATCGTACTATATGTACACTTTTTGGAGTTAATACGGTACAGTAGCAAAACCATGAGCTGGTCATGTGATCTGATGCAATACGTAAAAAGTCGGTAAGTAAACACGTGTCCGCTACAATTATCCAATTTAAGAATTAGCTGACATTATATGTGTTAATCATGTTTACATAAATTAAACCTTGTCTGAATAAAGTTTTAATTAACTTCACAACATGGTTTACCCTTAAAATGTCTCATTTGGATCAATTTTCGAATTGCCACGATAATGGGGACCCTCTATCAATAATGGAATCTTCCGACCCAATCGGAATAGTTCACGACATCCGGTAAAAAGTGATTCACGGGAGACAATTTTGTCAGTGTAAACAAAGATGATATATTACTGAATTCAGAGGTCATTGAAATCGAGAACAATTAAGAATGGTTGTAGCGCAGTTCACGTTTCACCACGATATACCACGATAATGGGAGCCATGACGTTAATGATATTCCGCTACAAAATGAAAGCAAAATTGATTATTTATGCAATATTAAAAAAACTACCCCTAAAATCTGAAACAGGACCCCCAAAAATTGTACTGAACAACAATGGAAACCCTGCACCGTGTGTAACACTACAGCCTTGCCACTGTATTTAACCCAACAGTTACAAATGTAACACACTTGTATTCAAGTACACCCCTGTTAATCCCTCTTAATCATCTGAACACCTGTTAATGTTTACCTGTTTCGCTGGAAGTCTGGGAGTTAAGAGGTATTGCCATATTAGGGGAGACCATTCGCCGAAAGGTCTTGTGGGTAAATTATGCATACAATTTGGTAATCATCATGGCGTTAACCTGTAGCTACACAGGTCGATGTCCATATGTGAGGCATGACTAACTGCCGAAAAGCAGTATGTCACCCAGGCGAAATGAAGACCATGGTCTACCATGGTCACCACGGTTTTTGATTGCCGACCATGAACTATCATGATCGACCATCAAATACCATCAAGTACCATGGTTAGAGACCATGGTCGAACATGGTCAAATTCGAAGAGGATGGTTGACCATGGTCGGCCATGGTCAAGATTTGAAAGACCATGGTCAAATTTGAAGATCATGGTAGACCATGGTAGACCATGGTACAAATTTAATGTATATCTCATAAAATTGTAGTTCTTATGCACATTCAGACGCATATCCTTTTGAGAATTCTTGTGAATTCAAAATGCAAGGTTAAATTTATGAGATGAATTTCAGCTGTACCATCAACAAAAGACATTTAAACTTTGGTTTGATCATTTTATTAGTGGTAAATATATGTTTTCTTGTAGTTTATGTATATGGGAATGAACAAAATATCAAAATAATGTAAAAAAATGTCAAAATAATTCTGTGATTATTACCCCACCCACTTTTTTTAGAAAGAAACTCTGAAAACTCCGTTAAATTTAAGGAAATTTCAAACATCTCATCCAAAACCACTTATTCCATTCTAGTGAAATATCATATACACATAGCATGATATACATGTTCATTGGGTTGGGCTCTTATCAAATTTGTGTTTTTCGTTGTCAAATTATCAAAATGGCCACCAGATTTGAAGATGATGGTAGACCATGGTAGACCATGGTCGACCATGGTAGGCAATGGTCAAGATTTAATGTATATCTCATAAAACTGTATTTCTCATGCACATTCAGACGCATTTCCTTTTGAGAATTCTTGTGAATTCAAAATGCAAGGTTAAATTTAGGAGATGAATTTCATCTGTACCATCAACAAATGACATTTAAACTTTGGTTTGACCATTTTACAAGTGGTAAATATATATTTTCTTGTAGTTTATATATATGGGAATGTACAAAATATCAAAATAATGTAAACAAATGTCAAAACAATTCTGTGATTATTACCCCACCCACTTTTCTTAGAAAGAAACTCTGAAATGGGGTACTACAAACTAGGTTAAATTTAAGGAAATTCCAATCTCATCCAAAACCACTTATTCCATTCTAGTAAAATATCATATACATGTTCCTTGGGTTGGGCTCTATCAAGTTTGTGTTTTTAGTTATCATCAAATAATCAAAATGGCAGCCACGACGACACAAAGTTTACATACAGTTATATAGGGAAAGACTGAAGAACGACATCTTCTCTGAAACCGTTTGAAGGATTTTGATGAAACTTAATCACAATGAATTTTGGGATAGCCCACCTCAAATTTGCGTTTTTTCACGGCTGCCAGTCATTCAAGATGGCTGCCATGGCTAAAACTTAGGTCAAATTTAAAGTAATTTCAAACGACATCTCCTCCGAACCATTTATTCCATTCTAGTGAAATATCATATATATATTCCTTGGGTTAGCTACCATGGTAGTTCATGGTTTACCATGGTAGTTCATGGTCAGCCATGGTAGTTCATGGTCAACCATGGTAGTTCATGGTTTACTACGGTAGTTCATGGTCAGCCATGGTAGTTCATGGTTTACCATGGTAGTTCATGATCTACCATGGTAGTTCATGATCAGGAGACCATGGTAGACCATGTTTTGGTAAATGGCACTTGATGGTCAATGACCATGGTCTCTGACCATGGTAGTTCATGGTCTCTGACCATGGTAGACCATGGTCAGAGACCATGAACTACCATTGTGACCATGGTCAGAGACCATGAACTACCATGGTCAGAGACCATGGTCATTGACCATCAAGTGCCATTTACCAAAACATGGTCTACCATGGTCAACCATGGTCTACTGACCATGAACTACCATGGTAGTTCATGAACTACCATGAATACCATGGTAGTTCATGGTTTTAAACCGTTCATTTCGCCTGGGGGGTAATATTCTAGGATAATACTGAGCGCACGGAAAGTCTAGCGGAGTCGGGAGTAGAGAGTCTAGAGTCGGTGGTTAAAGAGTGAGAGTCAGTTTCAATACTTGTATCCACAAGATGGACCCCCGCAGTCTAAGACAGGGTGTGGGATAAGTTAAACTATACTATGGAAGCCAGTATATTAGGGCAGTCATCGTTACATACTAATTTGAGGATATGAACATTTGAAAGTTTCTAAATACTATTATACTTTGTGAACCTAAGACATTTAATAATAGGGACTAATAAGTAATTAACAAATGGAAGTACTGTAAAACCACTATACAAACGGATATGTATATATATATAACAGGATGTTCATAGCTTATTATGAATGTGTAATTATTCGGACTGTTTTATATGTATTAATAAATTATGGAAATCACAACGCGAAGTCCGGACCTTGTTATTAAATGTACCAAGCATAGCATATGACCCCGTAGTGCTACACGTGTTCAGTTATAGCCCTTTAAAGGTTTTAATACACAAATTTTGTTCTGACTAGTTCTCCTGAACCCCTGGCCGGATTAAACGAAACTTTTTAGGGATGATCAATTCCATGTCTAGTTGTGCAAATCATCGCCGTGTTCCGGTTGAATGATTTTTGCTGGAGTTGTGACCCTTTAAAGGTTTTAATACACAAACTTTGTTCTGACTAGTTCTCCTGAACCCCTGGCCGGATTTAAACGAAACTTTTTAGGGATGATCAATTCCATGTCTAGTTGTGCAAATCATTGCCGTGTTCCGGTTAAATGATTCTTGGCAGAATTATGGCCCTTTAAAGGTTTTAATACACAAACGTCTGATCTACTTCTCCTGAACCCCTCGCCAGACTTTGCAGGGATGATCAGCACCATGCCTAGTTGTGCATGTCATAGTCGCGTTCCGGTTTACAGATATTTGGCAGAGTTATATGGCCCTTTAGTTTAAAAGATTTTGATACCACAATTTTTAATTACATAGAGTTATATAGGAAAATCTTTAAAAAAGTCTCTGAAACTACATGAGCTGGAGGTATAATATTTTACTTGAAGCATAAACCTATGGTTCTCTACCAAGTTTGTTCAAATGGTGACCCTGTGTCAAATTTAGCCCCGTCTGGGGGTTCACAGGTCTACTATATATGAAAAGTCTTTAACAAAAGTAAATCCTCTTAGCTTCTCTTCTCTGAAAGTACACAAGCTAGTGGTGTAGTATTTTGCATGTAGCATAGCCTATGGTCCTTGACCAAGTTTTCTCAAAGACTGACCCAGAGGTCAAATTTGGCCTCATCCAAGGGATAGCATGTTTTACATAGACTTTATAGAAAAAAAACTGGGACATGGTCATAACTTAGAAACAGATGAGATCCCCATCCTATAACTATATATACACTTAATGGGCATGAACAGACAAGACAGAACCATCCAGACAGTAGCGGCCATGGGATATATCTCCATCCCTGGAGACAAAGTCCCAGGGTCGTAACTTGGATTTTGCATAAAGCCATCCAACCAGCATCGGTCCTCAGGGACATAACTCGTTGGTCATAACATGGAAACTGTTGAGATCCCCACGCTATAACTACATATACACATACTGGTTCAGTGTTCAATCTAGGCTACACCATTCTCATAGGGAATGGGCCCACCATGCACACTCGAATCAGCAATGGTCTTTTCGTTAATTGCGGTCATTTTCTCCCATTCCACTATTTAGGCATACCACGCACACCTGCTGACAGTGTCTCAATAACAAAATTTACAGCATTTTTACAGAGTAAATACAGTGTAAGCCGTCTGTTGCTATGGTGTTGCTATTATTAGCGGCGAAAAAAATAATCTGATGATAAACCTACTGACGCTACTGTCTCATTTAAGTCAGGTGATAACCCTACTGACCCTACTGTCTCTCCTGATCCCTCAACCAGCCAAAAGACTGAACATTTAAAGAAACGCGACTTCCAAAAGAAATGGTTATCGATGTGGGTTTTCTACCCAAAATTACATAAAAACATCTGATCGTAACAGGTTGAATGAACTGATGAGAATCTCTTGGAACAAAGCTAGTGTTGCAGACTGACTATGAAAAGGCATTGCAAGAATGGAAAGCTGTTAAAGAGCAGGAGAGCTTTCCAGATGTTGTATGACAAGTAACAGTTGTGAAGCAATTAGATATATGACACTATAGTATAATGTGCTGTACATATTACTGTTGATTGACAATTTAAAAGTTTAATTGGTTAAATTGTTTGCAAGTTTACAGCAGTGCCCCAGATAATATTTTACGTAGATACGCAATTATTTTTCTGGAAATGCATACTGCATACGCAAGCTATTTTCATTGCATTCAAAACGTTTCATTTCCAAGTGTATAAGTTTCAAATGTAAAAATCCGGTTGAACAAATCGACTGTCTCCACGTGTATTATCGGTAAAATCAACCAGTTAAAACTCGCACTGAGCAGTATCAATCATTCTATACCAGCCTATTATTTGCATAGTCTGAGATGTCTGGGGGCTTTCTTAGTTCACCGGGTTAATGGTAAAGCCTGGTCGACTTTTGTATGCCGAGATTGTGCTATGGGAGGACAACTTTTATATATTTTTCCGAAAAGAGGGTAAACAGATTTTATTCTAATTTCTCACTGACTTAGACCGCTTAGATTAAATACAACCTATATCTGAGACGATTCGGCATTTATAAATTAAATCCCGATGTTTTCATAAAATATCAAATTGGCTATTTTTTTTTTATTCTGTTTTTAATATATTCAAACTGTTTTTATCATCGTAAAATAGTTGGGTATCGTATATGATAAAAGGAATGACATTTTCCATTCATTATAACACTAAATATATGACTTGCTACAACCGTCCTACCATCCCTGCAGATCCTGCATCATCAACCAGCTTTTACCACAAACCATAAATAAAATGCATGCGTTTTCAGGATAAATCACCTGCTAAAATGTCATCGGGTGGAAGAAAAAAAACCAAAATAACGCAATTCTGAGCTTTTTCATACC
This sequence comes from Cyrtodaria siliqua, assembly GCA_037043455.1. Lineage (NCBI taxonomy): Eukaryota > Metazoa > Mollusca > Bivalvia > Adapedonta > Hiatellidae > Cyrtodaria > Cyrtodaria siliqua. The sequence goes on from JAWPHD010016479.1 coordinate 37,508, forward strand.
GAATAAGGCGAAGTTCGAAAAGGCAATAGTATATTAAATAATGTCTAAAAGGTTCCGCAAATTCAATAAAAAAAACATCTGTAAATAAGCTCCATGATGGCAACAAGTCTTGGAAACAAGCTTTTACATGGTTAGAATTTCATGAGGTTAGTATAGCAAAATGCCTCAAGTGCATCTTCTGCACGAAATTTTAAATGAAAAATATATGGTCCGGTCCGCTCAAGGAACACCAGACATAGGGAGATCTTTCGTAGAGAGACAGTGCCTCAAAGGACAATATCAGCGCCGAACAGCTTATTTATACTTTAAAGTAGCAATTTCACTCATTTTTAGCTCTACTGGCCAAAGGCCAGCAGAGCTTATGGGATGCCGAGTTGTCCATCGTCCGTCGTCTGTTGTTAACTTTTGTCTCGTTAAGACGATAGGGCCTTCATTTTTCATCTGATCTTTACCAAACTTTAACAGGTTGTTAATATCAATGAAAGCTTGGATGAGTTCGAAAACCAGCCAGATCGGACAAGTGACAGCGGAGTTATGGCCCTTGATTTAGTTAAAAATGCTATATTGCTAAATTTTGCCTCATTAAGAGGATAGGGCCTTCATTTTTCATCCTATCTTTACCAAACTTTACCACATTGTTAATATCAATAAAAGCTCGGACAAATTCGAAAAAACCAGCCAGATCGGACCAGTAACAGCGGAGTTATGGTCCTTGATTTAGTTAAAAATGCTATATTGCTATATTTTGCCTCGTTTAGACGATAGGGCCTTCGTTTTTGATCCTATTTTTACGAAACTTTACCACATTGTTAATGTCAATATCAATGAAAGCTTGGACAAGTTCGAAAACCAGCCTGATATCGGACTAGTATCAGCGGAATTGTAGCCCTTGATTTAGTTAAAAATGCTATATTTTGCATCATTAAGACGATAGGGGCTTCATTGTTCATCCGATCTTTACCAATCTTTATCAGATTGTTAATGTCGTTGAAAGCTCAAACAAGTGTGAAAAACAGCCATATCGGACCAGTAACAGCGAAGTTATGGCCCTTGATTTAGTTAAAAATGCTATATTTTGTCTCGTTAAGATGATAGGGGCTTCATTGTTCATCCGATCTTTGCCAAACTTCATCAGATTGTTCATTACAATGAAAGCTTGGACAAGTTAAAAAAAAAGCCATATCGGACTAGTAACAGCGGAGTTATGGCCCTTGATTTAGTTGAAAATGCTATATTTTGCCTCGTTAAGACGATAGGGCCTTCATTTTTCATCTGATCTTTACCAAACTTTAACAGGTTGTTAATATCAATGAAAGCTTGGATGAGTTCGAAAACCAGCTAGATCGGACAAGTAACAGCGGAGTTACGGCCCTTGATTTAGTTAAAAATGCTATATTGCTAAATTTTGCCTCGTTAAGACGATACGGCCTTCATTTTTCATCCTATCTTTACCAAACTTTACCACATTTGTTAATATCAATAAAAGCTTGGACAAGTTCAAAAACCAGCCAGATCGGACCAGTAACAGCGGAGTTATGGTCCTTGATTTAGTTAAAAATGCTATATTTTGCATCGTTAAGATGATAGGGCCTTCGTTTTTCATCCTATCTTTACCAAACTTTACCACATTGTTAATATCAATGAAAGCTCGGATAAGTTCGAAAACCAGCCATATCGGACTAGTATCAGCGGAGTTGTAGCCCTTGATTTAGTTAAAAATGCTATATTTTGCATCGTTAAGACGATAGGGGCTTCATTGTTCATCCGATCTTTACCAATCTTTATCAGATTGTTAAGTCGTTGAAAGCTCGAACAAGTTTGATAAACAGCCATATCGGACCAGTAACAGCGAAGTTATGGCCCTTGATTTAGTTAAAAATGCTATATTTTGCCTCGTTAAGACGATAGGGGCTTCATTGTTCATCCGATCTTTACCAAACTTGATCAGATTGTTAATTACAATGAAAGCTTGGACAAGTTCGAAAACCAGCCATATCGGACTAGTAACAGCGGAGTTATGGCCCTTGATTTAGTTGAAAATGCTATATTTTGCCTCGTTAAGACTAAAGGGGCTTTATTGTTCATCCGATCTTTACCAAACTTCATCAGATTGTTAATGTCTAGAAAGCTTGGTCAAGTTAGAAAACCAACCAGATCGGACCAGTGACAGCAGAGTTATGGCCCTTGATTTTGTTAAAAATGCTATAATTTGCCTTGTCATGCGATAGGGCCTTCATTTTGCATCTGATCTTCGCCAAACTTTACCAGATTTTAAGACTGTCTTTTTTATATTATTAATTTTATTTTAATTATTATTTTTTGTTTTGTTTTTTTGTTGTTTTTTGAATAGTTTTTTTTAGTGTTTTTTTTAATTATTATTTTTTTGTTTTTCATATTATTTTTTTTGAAATTATTCCTTTTTTTCATATCTTTTTTATTTTAGCTCTATGTTGTACCAGTCGGACCAGTAACAGAGGAGTTATGACTCTTGATTTAGTTAAAAATGCCATATTTTGCCTTGTTAATATGGTATGGCCTTCATTTTGCATCTGATCTTTACCAAACCAAACTTTACCAGATTCTTTAGGTATAGCCCTTGATTTAGTTATAAAGCTGTTTTTTGCCCGAAACTTTCAAAAAAACGTAAATGGCAGTCACTCGCTTCATTGATGTTATAAGAGCCATGTTAGCAAGTAGAGCGTCCACAGGCCCTCTTGGGCCTCTTGTTTTTTTCAAAATTTGATTTTAACTCAATTTTAATTTGATGTGAAATACCCTAACGTTATCTGGGGCACTCAGTTCACTTTCATTTATTACACTGCCACTGCCGTTGGAGTCAAAACAACAAAGTACATTATTTAAAGGTATGGTTTTATTGATTTTATGCCGTGGTGCGGCGTCCGTTGTGCGTCCGTCTGTCCGTTAACTTTTTTTTGTGGCAACTACTCCTCTGAAACTACTGGACGGAATTTTTCATGAAACTTCACAGGAATTTTTGCTCTTGATGTCTAGATGATCCTAGCAAAAATTCAGGTCGGTTGAAAATTCAAGATGGCCGTCACAGCTAAAAATAGATTTTAAAAATGCGTCTTTGTGGCGACTACTTCTCCTCAAAAACCATAAGTGATATTGATTTGAAACCTTTACCAAAATGTCTAGCATGACATGTAGTTGGTCCTAACCAAAGTTCATTTTGATTGGATGTCAAACATGGCAGCCAGCGGCCATCTTTGTTTACATAGAGTTATATAGGAAAATCTTGTGGCGACTACTTCTATGAAACTATTTGATGTCTAGTTGATCCTAGCAAAAATTCAGGTCGGCCGGAAATTCAAGATGGCCACCATGTTATATAGGAAAAAAATTGTGGCGACTACCCCTCTGAAACTAACTGTCAGATCAGATCAGAGATCAGCAGAGCTTATGCCGTGGTGCGGCGTCCGTGGTCCGTCTGTCCGTCCGTCTGTCTGTCCGTCTGTCTGTCCGTCCGTAAACTTTTATTTGTAGCGACTACTCCTCTGAAACTACTGGCTGGATATTCATGAAACTTTACCGAAATGTTGCCCATGAAGTCTAGTTGATCCTAGCAAAAATTCATGTTGATGTGAAATCCAAGATGGCCGCCAAAGCTAAAAAAACGTTTGTAGCGACTACTTCTTGAAAACTATAAGTGATATTGATATGGGACTTTTTCTAAAATGATCAGTATGACATGGTGTTGGTCCTTCTCAAAAATCATTTTGATTCGACGTTAAACATGGCTGCCAGCGGCCATCTTTGTTTACATAGAGTTATATAGTAAAAACTTGTAGCGACTACTTCTCTGAAACTACTTGGCGGATTTTCATGAAACTTCACAGGAACGTTGCTCTTGATGTCTTATTGATCCTAGCAAAGTTTCAGATCGGCCGGAAATTCAAGATGGCCGCCACATCTAAAAATAGATTTTTAAAAAATAAGTTTGTAGCGACTACTGCTTGAAAACTATAAGTGATATTGATATGGACTTTTTCTAAAATGATCAGCATGACATGATGTTGGTCCTTGTTGAAAATCGTTTTGATTCGAAGTTAAACATGGCTGCCAGCGGTTTTCTTTGTTTACATAGAGTTATATAATGAAAACTTGTAGCGACTACTCCTCTGCAACTACTTGACGGATGTTCATGAAACTTCGCAGGAATGTTGCTCTTGATGTCTAGTTGATCCTAGAAAAATTTCAGGCTCGCCGGAAATTCAAGATGGCCACCACAGCTAAAAATAGATTTAAAATAAATAAGTTTGTAGCGACTACTTCTTGAAAACTATAAGAGATATTGATATGGGACTTTTTCTAAAATGATCAGCATGACATGATGTTGGTCCTTGTCGAAAATCATTTTGATTCGACGTTAAACATGGCTGCCAGCGGCCATCTTTGTTTACATAGAGTTATATTATGAAAGCTTGTAGCGACTACTCCTCTGAAACTACTTGACGGATTTTCATGAAACTTCACAGGAATTTTACGTTCGATGTCTTATTGATCCTAGCAAAATTTCAGGTCTGCTGGAAATTCAAGATGGCCGCCACAGCTAAAAATAAATTTTCAAAATACACGTTTGTAGCGACTACTTCTTGAAAACTGTAAGTGATATTGGTATGGGACTTTTTCTAATACGATCAGCATGACATGATCTTGGTCCTTGTCAAAAATTGTTTTGATTCGACGTTAAACATGGCTGCCAGCGGCCATCTTTGTTTACATAGAGTTATATAGTAAAAACTTGTAGCGACTACTTCTTTGAAACTACTTGGCGGATTTTCATGAAACTTTACAGAAATGTTGCTCTTGATGTCTAATTTATCCTAGCAAAATTTCAGGTCGGCCGGAAATTCAAGATGGCCGCCACGGCTAAAATAATTTTTAAAAAACAAGTTTGTAGCGACTACTTCCTGAAATCAAAAACAATCAGTAGAGCTTCAAGGTCATTGACCTCTTGTTTACGATGGCCCCCTATTTTAAAGTCCATGGGTCCAAATGGCCCCCTGTATGGCAATGCTAAAGTGAACAATGACTGGTTTTGACCAGATGGATACAACCATCCCATCCCCACCGACACAACCCTACATAGCACTTTTGTCATACCTCGGAAACTATTGAGATCCCCACCTATAACCATATATACACTTAATGGGCATAAACAGACAGATAAAACCATCCAACCAGCATCGGCCATGGGTTCTGTCACCACCACTGGGGGACATTACCCCTTGGTCATAATTTGGAAACTGTTGAATTCTCCACCCTATAACCATAATATAAGCTTCATTGGCAGTATAGGACGGATACAAACATCTAACCAGCATCAGTCCAGCAGTCAGTCCTCAGGTCTGGGGACAAAGCCCATGGGTCATAACTTGGAAACCATTGATATCACCACCCTATAACAATATATACCCTTACTGGTCCTGAACATGTGAAAGCAGGATCTGAAATTTGCGATGGTGAGCCATCTACTGCGTGATCATGTTATTAAATTACATGTATAATCTTGCATGACAACTTTTTCATTTTCTTGTTTTGAGCATGGAAGCTTTGTTTTTAACTTGAATTCAACCAAATGTTTATAGCGAGTAGAGTGATACAACAGGCCCTCTTGGGCCTTTTGCTTAAAAATGCTATGGTTTGCTTCATTAGCACTCTAGCACTTCAATTTTGTCTTCGGAGGCATTACTCCTAAACTACTTAATGGATTTTAATAAATCAAATGAAATGTTCAGCATGATGAGAAGGAGTGTAGCTTGTAAAAATCAGAATCCGTACCTCAAAAATCAAGGTCACACTTGGAAGTCAAGATTGCTTGAGTCAAAAGCTTAGCCATAAATCCAAACTACTGGGAATTAAATAAAACTGCAAACAAATGTTTAGCATGATGAGAAGGTGTGTTGTGTGCACAAATCAGACCTTACCTCAAAAGGTCAGACGCATTAGGAGGTCAAAGGTCAAATAAGTCAAAATTGTGTTGCAGCGATAACTTTATAAGTACTGAAAATAATATCATGAAACTTCACTCAACTGTAAATCATAATAAGAAGGTCTGATGTGTTAAATAATTATACCCCTGCAAACGAAGTTTGAGAGGGGGTATATAGGAGTGACTGCAGTCAGCTAGTCTGTTGGTCTGTCGGTCGGTCTGTTGAATCTGGTGGAGCGAACAACTTCTACCGTTTTCAAGATATGGAATTGAAACTTTGTATACTTGATCAACATGAAGTGTAGGTGTGCGTGACACAATTTTGGTGTGGCTCGCTCAATTCCATGCAGAGTTATTGCCCTTGCACTTAGTCAAAAATGTCTATATTCATCATATGCAATCTTGTGGAGTGAACTTCTTTTACAGTTTTCAAGATATTGAATTGAAACTTTGTATACATAATCAACATGAAGTGTAAATGTGTGTGACACAATTTTGGTGTGGCTCACTCAGTTACTTGCAGAGTTATTGCCCTTGCACTTAGTCAAAATTGCTGTATTCATAATATGCGATCCTGTGCAGCAAACTACTTCTACAGTTTTCAAGATATTTGAAACTTTATATACATGATCAACATGAAGTGACCGGATTTCAACGAAACTTAGCAAGGATGATTAATACCTTGCCTAGTTGCGCATGTCATCGCTGTGTTCCAGTTGAAAGATTTCTGGTGGAGTTTTGGCCCTTTGAAGGTTTTCCTACACAAACTTTGTCCGGACTAGTTCTTCTGATCCTCTGGCCAGATTTCTACGAAACTTGTTATAGAGATGGTCATTGCCAAGCCTTATTACGCATATCTTTGTCATGTTCCAGTTGATTGATTTTTGGTGGATTTATGGCCCTTTCCTCAGTGGGGGAGACATCTGTTTTTACTAAAATCAACCTCTAGTTTGTAAGCAGTTTAACATATATTTTTACCATACTCTTTAATATTTGACTATTTGTGTCGCCATGCCATAAAAACCATTCATTCATTCATACATTCTGTACCTCAAAGTTCATATTAGTCAAAATTGTGTCTCGGTCTTAACTCTAAACTACTGAAAGTCATGTTAGCAGTAAAACATCCACAGGCCCTCTTGTGACTCTTGTTTACTTGATTTCCACCAAGTTTGTCAGAAGATACTTATAATTAATATACGTAACAGACACTGTATAGCTAGTAGAGTGATACAGGTCCTCTTATGTCTCTTGTTAAGACAGGCAGTTACATTGGTAGGAGACTCCCAATATGCTAAATTTTCTCATTTTTGTGCAGACCCTTAGGAATCACTTTGTCAGTCGTTATGGTCCCTCATCGTCAAGATGATCAAAAGGCAAAATAAGTCGATCACAAACACAAAAGGGTTGACAATAGGGCTACCGCCTTGGAGCCGTCAGTGGCAAAAAAAGGCCACCGGGGGTTTAAACCAGTTTCTGGGGTGCACCAAACCTCACCCTAATGTCATCCCAATAAACGGGACAGTGTAAATAAAGATATCCCCGCCAGGTTAAAATCTCTAACAAACAAGGCAGCATTAATAGGCAATATAAATAAAACACATAAATGATCATGTAGATATAATATAAAAAAACAAAAGTCTAGAAAGCCACAATGTAAGTACTCAATGACTTGGCAGAATCCAGAGCAGAGAATAAACCGTTAAGGGCAGTCTTTGAATTAACATTTTTGTGTCACTAGCCTAAATTCTTATATATTCAATGAAAACCCATACATTTTCCTTTAGCCTGACTACTACTATAAATTCGAAGACTGTAAGGGTTCGACAAGACAAGATTAAAGACCAACATCAAACGCTATGGTCCCATGAGGACTTAGGTAGACGTCATTATAGGTCCACAATCTGTTCGGTCATCACCCAATCAAAGAGGAAAGCACAGTGGCAAACTGTAAATGGGTTCACCACTAAACATGCAGTGCGTTGCAAAATGATAGGGTCATAACCTCTTTTGATAAACTTTTTAACAAGTTTAATAAAGATTGTATGAAAGCGATTATGACCAAGAATCTCGAAGTTTGTAAATCACATCACCATAGAAGTCGGGTTGTTATAGTCCTTGTCACAGAAGAGTTTTTAAATTACTTTCATATTTTAAAAGTAGATCAGGGTTATGATAATAAAATTTTGCAAAGATTTTTCGAAGTTTATGGTAACAGTAGCCCTGCTTGAGTAACTTTTTAGTTATACAAATATTATGAATATTAATGTCCTCAACACAACAACAAGCTCTAGAGAAACAAATAAGTTGAGACACATAGACCCCATAAGAAGTAGATCTGGGCACATCCCCATCTAAATGGGGATAATTAACAATATCATAATTAAAATCAAGAAAAAAAGCAACAGTATCAGAAATGTTAGCTTTGTTGAGTTGAAGTTCTTTAGGATAGATATTATTAACCAGAGTAGAAAAGAAAGGATTGTCAATGTGTCATCCATCCAATTACATCTGTCTGAGTATCGGATGAAAGACTCTACATGAAATCTCTTTCATAGCAATACAAGAAAAAATCAGCGACAAGAGGAGCGCAGTTCGTACCAATAGGGATACCAACAATTTGTCTATAAACGGTAGTTCCACATCTGATGAAAATATTATCTAATAAGAAGATGAGTGCTTCACAAACTTCTTGGCAAGTCCACATAGTGTAACCTTCACACACAACTTCATTTTACCTCAAGGAATGTTAAACATGTCCAATAACTCTGTCTTTCATTTTGGTAGAGTTATGCCCCTTTTCATAAAACTTCAACCTGCAACCTGACTTGGCTCATAACTTAGCAAAAGATTGACCTATGGTCATAAAACTTTATACAATTCTTCTTTATCAATATATCAGTGTCGTTATATATGTCCACTAACTCTGGCTCTCATTTTGACAGAGTTAGGACACTTTTCATAAAACTTTAACCTGCAACATAACCTAGCTCATAACTTGGCAAAACATTGACCTATAGTCATGAAACTATTTACAGTTCCTCCTTATCAATTGTCCCATGCAGAGTTGTGTCCCTTTTCATACACTTTAACAATTAAAGGTGAATGGCCACCCTTTTTGTAGTATTATTAATTAACAAATTTAACTCTAAAACATCATATGAACATTTCTTGATAGTCCCGGAGAAAAACATATATTTAAAACCCTTCTAAGTTGAATGTAAAAATAAGTATCATTTGCATGACGTAGATACTACTTTTACCACTGCGTGACTGCACAGGGAAATGAGGTAAATCTGAATTGTATAGCTGCACAACTATTGCCAGATAATTGATCAGTACATTTACCTGTGGATTAATTTAGCTGTTCAAAGTTTTCTACGTTGTCAAATAAAATCTTATTGTTGCTTTTCACAGATATTGCAATGTGTAATTTCTATTTAAATAAACATAAACATGTTCATGAAACGGAGAACTTTAAAAAAAACTTTATAGTACTTGCTGATATAAGCACACGGCAGGCGACACAAGTGTTCTGTGGAACACCCTTCTAGTTCTAGGACCACTAATAATGAGTAATTTTGATGTTCTTCAAATAAATATTAAGCAGTTACAGATGATGCTTTCAGACAAAATTGAATACACGTAATTTTGAACATTTTGTCTTCTTATATACAGGGCTACAGATTCTGTATCAAAATCACCACAGCATTCTGGAGAAGGAAAACGAAACTCTGATAAATTAGATGAGACAAAACAGAATGATTCAAAAGTTAAGGTAAGTTGTTGCTTTAGAACTTGATTGATCTGTAAAATTCCCAGGCTAGCATTACTCTTTGTCCTGTAAAATAAATAAATATATGTTAAGAGCACTGCTATTAAGGCCATCCTTAAAAAACTATTTGTTTGCCATTTCCCGACCCAGGATTACATAAATGGGTAGGTAGGTAGGTGAATTTTTTTTTGCCAATACAGTAAACACCATAAGGAATTAAAGAAAAACATACTGAAGATGGCAACAGTGTTCAGGAATTGCTATAAAATGTTTTGGGTAGGGCCTTTTTCATGGGTAGGTAGGGAAACAGCAAACCAACAATTGTTTATGGTCGTCCTAAAGGACTCCCAAAGACCTTTGATGTAATACCCATAGATATGGCTTGATGATATTCCATTTTGTTGACCTTGCTTCATGCATCCCTGCTTCCCCAATGGTCTGAGGAGAAGGATTGACATTCACAGGGCTAGAATTAAACCTTTTTATGCCCCCGAAGGGTGGCATATAGTAGTCGCACTGTCTGTCCCTTCGTCGGTACAATCGTGTCCGCTTCATAACTCTGACAATAATGGACGGATTTTCAAATAACTTCACACAATTGCTCACCACAACAAGACAAACCAGGTCCGTGGCTCCAAAGTCAAGGTCACACTTATAGGTCAAAGGTCAAAATCCGTTCGTCTGTACACTCGTGTCCGCTTCATAACTCTGACAATAATGGATGGATTTTCAAATAACTTCGCACAATTGCTCACCACAACAAGACGACGTGTCGCACACAAAATCCAGGTTCGTGGCTCCAAGGTCAAGGTAACACATAGAGATCAAAGGTCAAAATCCGTTCTTTCTGTACAATCATGTCCGCTTCACAACTCTGACAATAATCGACGGATTTTCAAATAACTTTGCACAATTGCTCACCACAACAAGACGTGTCATGCACAAAATCCAGGTTCATGGCTCCAAAGTCAAGGTCACACTTAGAGGTCGAAGGTCATATGCACTATATTTCGTGTCCGCTCCATATCTCTTGAACCGCTTGAGGGATTTTGAAATAACACAAATGTTCACCATATTGAGACAACATGCAGAGCGCAACTTTCAGCCACATCCTTTCAAGGTCATGGTCACACTGAGAGGTCGAAGGTCATATGCACTATATTTCGTGTCCGCTCCATATCTTTTGTACTGCTTGAGGGATTTTGAAATAACTTGGCACAAATGTTCACCATATCGAGACGACGTGCAGACCGCAACTTTCAGCCACGTCCGTTCTAGGTCACACTTAGAGGTCGAAGGTCATATGCACTATATTTCGTGTCCGCTCCATATCTCTTGAACCGCTTGAGGGATTTTGAAATAACACAAATGTTCACCATATTGAGACAACATGCAGATCGCAACTTTCAGCCACGTCCTTTCAAGGTCATGGTCACACTGAGAGGTCGAAGGTCATATGCACTATATTTCCTGTCCGCTCCATATAGCTTGAACCGCTTGAGGGATTTTGAAATAACTTGGCATAAATGTTCACCGTAATGAGATGACGTGCAGAGCGCAACTTTCAGCCAGGTTGGTTCATATGCATTACACTGAGAGTGTGGGGGGAGACAAATGTTTTCGTTACAAAAACAACCCCGTCTAATTATGCTCCCCGAGCATATAGTTGCCGCTTTGTCCGTCACACTTTCTTCAAAACTACTGATGGGACTGCAATGAAACTTCACAGAATGATAAAGGGCAATGAGAGAAAGGGCAGAGTGCAAGAACCGTAACTCTGTCACAATTCAAATTAGGGTTATTTCCCTTTGTAATTTTATACTTAGAATTTTTGAGCAAAAAAAAAAGAAGCCTCTTTGTAACATGATGTTTCCCACTTATAATGGTGGATAATAGTGGACATTTTTGCCTGCCATTTTCAGCATTTTCAGTTTGAAATTAACTTTTTAAAGGGACTCTGTCTATAAGTAAAGCCTATATTTAGCTCCTTTTATGGAAAACTATGAACGCTACCCTTTTGAATGCAGACAAAGGTACTTGATGTTTCATAAACCCTCGATTTTATCAAGATGAAGGTCATTTGAAACATGTTTGCCTGTTGCACGCAACTCTTGTCATCACAGCAACTGCTATGTCTCTGTGTACCATGTAAGGTAATCCACCTAACCAGACATTTCATGTCAGTTTTATTCAATATACAGATTGCTCATAATAATATATTAAACATAAACCACAATTTTCCCCAGCAAGGCAAATGACTTGAATGTCATGCCAACCTTAATTATCTAAAAAATATGTCTGACATGGAAAAACAGATACAATGCATCTTTGACATTTCATTGTTCC